>CAEGAF010114719.1:0-11687 GCA_903067075.1 Micropoecilia bifurca
TGAACCTCTGAATCAGTGGAAACAGCCAAGTCACAAAGACTAAACCTGTCACCACCCAGTGGAGGCGATCGCTGTCTGAGCCAAAAGGCCGAGAAGCGATAACCCATTTAACTGGGGAGTTAAGCATTTCAACCTCCAACATGGCGTTTTCACTCACGGTTCACAAACTTTATTTTTTCTTAAGTATCTAACAGAAATTATATTGTGTTCCGGTAGGTTTAATGTTGATAATTCAGCTCAAAGGGGATTATTTAGCTCTTTTGTGGACTAAATAAGCCCACAAAAGGAAAATATCCGCGTTTGTAGCTGATCACGTGGTTTATGGTGTCATCCAATAGGAAGCAGAGAATCAAAAACGATTCCTAATCAATGTTTTTCACATATTCTGTATATAATGTATATACTTAACTTTTACTGTTTAGTTGTAGTTAGATAAGTAAAGTTTATCAGCAGCTAGATTAAGGTTATGACACAAATTTATCGATATATAATGTTAAATGACATAGTTGATCCAGAAAGTTGTAACACAGTGCCCTCTAGTGGCGAGGAGAGACAACTGGAGCTATTCATACTTTATTTTTTTTTTAACTACATACTAACATGTTATTAATTTGCTAAATATTTCCAGAACTTCTTAAAACCCTTAATAGCCAACCCAGAAGTAAACTGGTGATAATAGTTAATGTTAAACATTTAATTTTTTTATTCATTGTTTTAGAACCGGTGTTTTGTTATTTTGATCAGGCATCCTAATGGGCAGCTCCAGGGGCTGTGATTACCCGACAGGCCTTGGTTCCTGTCTTTTCCTCCATCTTTGTGGACTGTTCACAGGTAAGTGTGTATCTGTCCGATTAAAGCTGAAAATCAGTCCCATATTGGTCTGCCTGCTCCAAATACTCTCTCCTCTGGAGAGGGAAGACTGTCCTCTGTCATTCGGGGTGTTTATGTCAGCGGCGGCATCTCCGATGGCGGAGATTTAAATCGGATAGTAGAGCTAACAGAAATTAGCTTAGCCGAGTCCGACACAGCCGCGGCGCCTCGGGGGGACTTGGCCGCTTCTAACCGCAACCTGAGCGAGGCGGAGGGGCTTCGGGGCTTCAGAGGAGATTCGGGGTCTGTTTGTGTCACAGAGGCTCAGTTTTACTGCCGAACCTGGTTATAAATCGGTAAAGTCCCGGTCTGACCGTCGGCTCTGACGTCCAGCTGCCCCACGTTTCTGCTCGTTCTATTGGGTTCAATGCCGCCAGAATCTGGATAAATGCTAGAAAACGAGCAGCCGAATTTCTCTCCGGTCAGTTTCGGTTCGAGTGGATCCTCATTTGAAACGAGCTCAGTTTTCAAATCATAGCAGCCCGGAATAAAGGACCCAACAGCCCGGAGCGGAGGGAGGTTTAGCATTAGCTTCAGATCAGAGATGCTGCAGAACATCTGGAGGTTCTGCAGGATCAGGACGGGTTTTCAGACCAGAGGACATCCAGCTCTGGGTCTGCATGTCCATGATGTGCTCTAATGTGTGTGTGTGTGTTTGCAGGTGAACTCACCTGAAGAGGACAAACGATGCCTGGAAGGTGAGTCTCTGCTCTTTTTTCTCTACCGTCTGAATGAAAATCTTAACGTTTTTTCTTCAGATTCCCTCATTTTTCTGCAGAAGTTTAATAATCAAAAAGAAATCCAGTAACTGGTGTGGTTCTGATGTGTTGAATGAGCCGCTGACCTCTGACCCCCAGACTGTGGAGTAAGGCCATCTTCACCGGCTACAAGCGAGGGCTGAGGAACCAGCGCGAACACACGGCGCTGCTGAAGCTGGAGGGCTGCTACAGTCGGGACGAAGTCGACTTCTACCTGGGCAAACGCTGCGCCTACGTCTACAAGGCCAAGAGGTGAGCGGCGCCGCCGGCATCATGACGCCGCAGCATCATCACGCCGCCGCCGCGGCTCAAACTGTGTGTGTGCAGGAACACGGTGACGCCCGGCGGGAAGCCCAACAAGACCAGAGTGATCTGGGGGAAGGTGACCCGCGCCCACGGCAACAGCGGGATGGTCAGAGCCAAGTTCAGCAGCAACCTGCCGGCCAAGGCCATCGGACACCGAATCCGGGTGGTGAGTCCTGCTGCGGTTCTGTCCGGGTTCTGTCTGGTTCAGATGGAGGCGCTTATCAGCGGTTCCAGAACTGGCTCCACACCAGCAGCCTCAACATTCACCACTGAAGAGCTGAACGTTTATCACGATAATAAAAGTTCTTATCGTCTGTTAACTGCAACACCTTCATGCTGATCGTAGCTCCGCTGACACAAACGCAGCTCCTGGGAAACGTTCCTGTCTTTAGGCCCCCAGGAGCATCAGGGTGGGATTTATGTCACTGAGCTGCTCACATGTCCTCAGATGGTCCCAGATATTTATTGAAACAATAGTAAATCTAACAATAACGATGATGAAAACTGTTTTGTATTGTCAGCGTGATTTTTAATGCTTTATTGTGTGAACTATCGTATCACATCAGCAGAATATTAACAGTTTTCTACACTTTTCCAGTGGAAACGCAGCTGCTGCAACCATTTGGTTCAGATTTTCACCTTTTGATCCAAAAACCAATTTTTCTATTCAAACTTTATGGCAGGAGAGTCCAAAGTGGGTCCTGGAGGTTTTAACAGCCTTTTCAGGTGTCAATGTTCCTGTTAGGCCTCAATGAGCCACTATGTGATCCAGGTGTGTTAAACCACATCATGCAGGATGCAGGACCTTCAGGACTAAAACAAAAAACGTTTATTCAAAACTATTGTGTGAGATTCAGGATACAGGATCAAATTCAATCACACAAAAATTGGTTTGTTCGTAAAAATGTGAAACTTGGTTTACCAGTGTGAGGTTAGCTTAGCTTAACTTAGCTGCCTGTGTGAGGTTAGCTTAGCTTAGCTGCCTGGCTAAATAATGAAATAAAACTAAATTATTCAACATGGCGGATTCAGTGCGGAACTGAATCACGTTTTAAACCCATTTTTCAGGATTCCTAAGTTGTGATTTTCTGTAGTGTGTCGGGGTTTGTGACGTCATCAACATCCAACATGGCCGACTGGTCGCCGCTTTGGCTTCTGTGTCGTTTTGCTGAGATATTTTTCTGCTCAGATGTTTTTGAGTTGATGAATACAGAACAAAATCTGTTAGTTTTCACTAATGTACAAATAATTTTATTTTTTTTACTTTTAAAAACTGATAGTTTTTGGGATTTTTCCACTTTTACGTTCAAAACATGACATGCAGCAGTGAATTGTGGGTAAAGCAGTTGGTCAGTTGAAGTTTTAAACTTTAACCCACCGAGATGAGAACAAGTCAGATTGAAAGGAATCTGAAGTGAGTTTCTTACTGGTAACAATCAGTTTTACACATTTAAATTTCTACTTGATTGATCAGTTTAAAATCAGCCGGTTTGACTTGTTGCTCTAGAAACAACCGGACCTTTTGAAACCACAATCTAAAAATTGGACTCGCATCTCCTTCAACTTTTAATGCTTCAATGTTTGACTGAACCAGAATTTACTTATTCATTTTTCAGTCGTCTGATTTCAGAAAAGCTCTTGTTCTTTTTCCCCCAGAATTTCCAACGGCTGATTCTGATTTTATTAACAAACCCAGAAATTATTATTAATCTGTTGAAAAATATATTAGAGATCCACAATAAATATCAACCAATGTTAACAGATGTATATTTTCTGCTTTGGTCAGAAGTTGAGGAAATATTTAAAATCAATAAATATCAGTATTGGCCCAGATTTTGATGTTTTTGAATAAATTGAGTTTGGTCAGATAAATCCTGATTTTATTTCCGTAGAACCAGAACTGGTTTCATGTTCTGATCCGTTACAGCAGGATGATCTGCTGGTCTCTTATTGTGAAGGAGCCCCGGAGCTTTTATTCTGACGGTGTCTCTTCCTGTCTCTGCAGATGCTGTATCCGTCTCGGGTCTGAAGACGATCCATCATGTTTGTACAGAAATGATAAAAACGGATCAATAAACTGATCGGCGCCAAACTGCTGTGTGTTTTTGTTCTTTTAACCGACTCAGTTCCACATTATTAAAGTCTTATACATTATACAGGATGTTATTCATCTTTTTATATGTTTTACCACTTTAAGAACTTTGGTTGTTGCTCTTTGGGACAATAAAGGCTGTTTCTATTCTCAGGTAGAAAATATTAACACTAAATACTTTCAAACATCAAAACAACGACTTCACTGAATCCGAATCATTACGTCTGTAGAAATGAAAATAAATTTAACAAGTGAATTTCCACCAAAAAAACTCCCCATTTTGAGATTAATAGATATTTTAGAAAAACGACATTTGAGTTTGAACATTTTCTAGAGAAAAAATTTTTAGATCTCCAAATTTCAGATTTCTTTAGTTATTTTCTTGTTTCTCCTTTAATTTTTTTTAAACTTAAAGTTGACTTCCATTTTCTATGATAAATTTTGTTTTTATAATAATTTTGACTTAAATTTTCTTGCAAATCTTCCAACTTTTGATTTATTTTTCTATACATTTTACATGATCTTTGCTTTTTTCATAAATGTTTTTTAGACTAATCTCAAAGAATTTTCCTGCAAATCTTCAACTTTTCAGGCTCTGAAATTTCGTTTTTCCCTATGAATTTTCTGAGATTTATTGGCTGAAATTGACCAATTTTCTGTTTAAAATGTCCCTCCTACGCCGCCGTAGAAATAAACCAATTCGTTTCCGGGCTGAAGATGTGAGCCACCGCCAGCAGGGGGCGCCACCGCCTTATTTATACAGGATCCTCCAGGAATGGGATTTATTTCAGTTTCTGTCCAAACTGACATCGCAGAAGAAGAGGCTCTATAACTGTTCTCCACCTTAAATCTCTGAACCACCTTAATAAAAGTCTAACTGACGTACTTTTCCTTAACATCCGGTTGTGACGCATCTTTTGCGTCGTAACTCCATTTCCCATGATGCCCCGCCGGCGCTGAGCCGCAGCATCACTCGAGCGAAGCTGCAGGAGGACGGAGAGCCGCGCGGACACGGACACGCGCGCACCCACGGACAGGTGAGAACCCGCGCAGGTGAGGCCGGTCGGCCGTTTGATCTCTGGTGCGGTCCGAGCGCGCGCGCGGACGGACGGCTCCGGTCATCGGCGCATCATCACAGGCCTTTATTTTGAAGGGGTCCTCCGTAGTACTCTGTAGTATCCGTACACAGTGTTCCAGCTGCTGTACTACAGCACCTGACACACACCTGGAGCTTCACCTGAAGAGTCACTGTGACCCCTGACCCCTCCTCGGTGTTGATGACGTGTTTCTATGAAGTTTTATTGTGATATTCAGACGGTTTTTTTTGTTTATTTGCACGTTTTCCAGTATTTCCCCCTGTTGTTCAGCGTGCCGGGGTCAGAGGTCACGCCTCCATGTGGTCTGATAGACGATGAAACAACATGACTTTGGAAGGAGCGAGTCGGGTCCTCCGCCGAGGTCAGAGGTCAGCCAGAACCAGGTGAGAACATGTCACAGCAGACCGTCCAATCAGAGGAGAGGACAGATTTAAACCTGCTTAAAAAGATTTAAATTTAAATTTAATATTCCTCTGAAACGTCACCAAAAACACATTCATTTAACACGAGCAGAAAGATGCTCAGTGGTGTTTAGTTTTTCGAAATAAAAGCCTGGGATGAGGAGTCTGCGGACAGAACAAATCTGGAGTCTGTTTATATAAGAAGCCCCGCCCACTTCGTCACGCTGAGCTCCGCGAGCTGATTGGCTGGGGTGGAGACGCCGCGAGGCTCTGGATTGGCTGCTTCAGCGCGTGAACGCGTCACGGGGCAGGAACGTGAGCTGTGCACGTGCTCAGTCTGATTGACTCCATCTGCGCATGCTCAGATCGTCCCTGAGCCCCACGTGATGCTCCTCCTGTCTGTGTTGGGACCAGAACCAGAACCAGAACCAGTCTGTTTTCTCTATCTTTATGAGGACAATTAACTGTGTAAACACATTCAGAAGCAAAACTCAGTCCAATCAGTTTTCTATCTTTATGAGGACCGTAATCAGCTTAAACACACTCAGAACCAGAACTTGGTCCAGTTTTGATGACAAAACCCAGTAATGAGCCTGTCTTTGAGCTGCTGCTCAGGTGTGTGTGTCTGTGTGTGTGTGTGTGTGTGTCTGTCTGTGTGTGTGTGTCTGTGTGTGTGTGTGTGTGTGTGTCTGTCTGTCTGTCTGTGTGTCTGTGTGTGTCTTGTGTGTGTGTGTGTGTGTGTGTGTGGGGTCTGTGTGTGTGTGTGTGTGTGTGTCTGTGTGTGTCTGTCTGTGTGTGTGTGTGTCTGTGTGTGTGTGTGTGTCTTGTGTGTGGGGTCTGTGTGTGTGTGTGTGGGGCGGGGGTCTGTGTGTGTGTGTGTGTGTCTGTGTGTGTCTTGTGTGTGTGTGTGGGGTCTGTGTGTGTGTGTGTGTCTTGTGTGTGTGTGTGGGGTCTGTGTGTGTGTGTGTGTGTCTGTGTGTGTCTGTCTGTCTGTCTGTCTGTGTGTCTGTGTGTGTCTTGTGTGTGTGTGTGTGGGGTCTGTGTGTGTGTGTGTGTGGGGTCTGTGTGTGTGTGTGTGTGTGTGTGTGTGTGTGTGTGTGTGTGTTTCCAGATTATCCTCCTGGGTTTGTCTGAGTACAGACCAGCTGGTTGCCATGACGAAGGGCTGGCAAAGGGCGGAGCCACAGAGCAGAAGGATGACAGGTGAGGAGCATGTCTGGCCTGTGAAAGCTTAGCCCCGCCCCCAGGACAAACTGAGGGGTGTGTGGTCAGGACAAGAGAAACCATTATTGCTAACTTAGCAACTTTCAGGCAATTTTAGCAGCTTTTTTCCCCAAGCAGCAATTACTGACAAATCTTAGCAATAATGCTAAGTTAGCATTTTTGCTAACCTAGCAACATTAGCAACATTTAGCAACTTTCAGGCAATTTTAGCAGCAATCACTGACAAATCTAGTAACTTCAGGAACAAAACAGCGACTAGCGACAAATCACACAATTTATTTATTTATTTATTTCCAAAACAGAAACTTACAGCAAATCAATTTTTTTTTTCTTACGAGCAACAAATCTAGCAATGTGTTTTTTTAGTGACTAGCGATATATCTAGTGACAATCTGAAAAGAGCAACTTGCGAAATCTAGTGATGTTTTTTTTCTTTAAAACCAACCAGTCATTAAAAAAGACTTATGATAAATCTAATAACTTTCTCAAAGAAGCCCCTTGTGCTGAACTATCAAAGTTTTTTGAAAATTGCTAAAAATATATATATATTAAAAAAAGTAGGTCATTTTTTTTCTAATTTCAATTAGCAACAAATCTAGGGAGCTTTTGAAAAGAGCAATTTGTGACACATCCAGCGACTCTTTTTAAACACACACCTCTCCTCAGGTGTGTTTCTCTCCTCAGGTGTGTTTCTCTCCTCAGGTGTGTTTCTCTCCTCAGGTGTGTATCTCTCCTCAGGTGTGTTTCTCTCCTCAGGTGTGTTTCTCTCCTCAGGTGTGTATCTCTCCTCAGGTGTGTTTCTCTCCTCAGGTGTTCCCACCCAGTCGACAGCGCGGGTTTCTTCTCCTTCATGACGTTTCGCTGGCTGACTCCTCTGGCTCTGCAGGTTCGCAGGAAAGGGCAGCTCCCATTGGAGGACCTCTGGCCTGTGGCGCCAAAGGAGCGTTGCCATGACAACAGCGTGAGGTGGGTAGCGCTCCCGCGTTTTCCGCGTGAGTTAGCTCAGCGGCTGAATGGTCGCCGTTGTGGTTGTCCAGGCTCAGGACGCTGTGGGATGTGGAGCGGAGGTCCAAAGGAACCGAGGCGTCCCTATGTTCGGTCGTCTGGACCTTCTGCCGGACGCGGCTCCTCCTGTCCATCCTCTGCCTCACTGTCACTCAGCTCGCCGGATTCAGCGGCCCGGTGAGTCTCCACCAGATGACATCACACACCTTTAACGGTTACCTTTGCTGATCACTAGAACCACAGCCTGGGTCTGTGCCAGTAGAGTCCAAAACCAGTCCTACCCACCTGCTTCCTGTTTGTTTTAATAACACACATGTACTTCCTGTTTGTTTTAATAACACACACCTGCTTCCTGTTTGTTTTAATAACACACACGTACTTCCTGTTGTTTTTTAATAACACACACCTACTTCCTGTTTTAATCTCCACACCTGCTTCCTGTTTTTTTAATAACACACACCTACTTCCTATTTAAATCTCCACACCTGCTTCCTGTTTTTTTTTATAACACACACCTACTTCCTGTTTTAATCTCCACACCTGCTTCCTCTTTTTTTTAATAACATACACCTACTTTCTGGTTTTTTTTAATAACACACACGTACTTCCTGTTTAAATTTCCACATATACTTCCCGTTTTAATCTCCACACCTGCTTCCTGTTTTAATCTCAACACCTCCTGTTATAATCTCCACACCTGCTTCCTGTTTTAATCTCCATACCTGCTTCCTGTTTTAATCTCCACACATACTTCCTGTTTTAATCTCCATACATACTTCCTGTTTTAATCTCAACACCTCCTGTTTTAATCTCCACACCTGCTTCCTGTTTTAATCTCCACACCTGCTTCCTGTTTTAATCTTCATACATGCTTCCTGTTTTAATCTCCACATACTTCCTGTTTTAATCTCCACACCTGCTTCCTGTTTTAATCTCCATACATGCTTCCTGTTTTAATCTCCACACCTACTTCCTGTTTTAATCTCCAAACCTACTTCCTGTTTTAATCGCCACACCTACTTTCTGTTTTAATCTCCAAACCTACTTCCCGTTTTAATCTTCACACCTGCTTCCTGTTTTAATCTCCACACCTGCTTCCTGTTTTAATCTCCACACCTGCTTCCTGTTTTAATCTTCACACCTGCTTCCCGTTTTAATCTCCACACCTGCTTCCTGTTTTAATCTCCATACATGCTTCCTGTTTTAATCTCTACACCTGCTTCCCGTTTTAATCTCCAAACCTACTTCCTGTTTTAATCTTCACACCTGCTTCCCGTTTTAATCTCCACACCTGCTTCCTGTTTTAATCTCCAAACCTACTTCCTGTTTTAATCTCCACACCTACTTCCTGTTTTAATCTCCACACCTGCTTCCTGTTTTAATCTCCACACCTTGTTCCAGTTTCTAATTACCACACCTGGATCTCGTCACCTTCTCACCTTGTTTCAATGGAGTCTTAAGGCCTTGTAACTATCTTCCACCACCATTTATCCTCCTAGGTTCTGGTTCTGGTTTTTCGTGTCCGTTCTGTGCGACTCACCGCCGCTCTGCTCTCTCTCCAGGCGTTTGTGGTGAAGCGTCTGCTGGACTACACCCAGCAGGAGGAATCGGACCTGCCCTACGGGCTGCTGCTGGTCCTGGGTCTCCTGACCACGGAGCTGATGCGGTCCTGGTCTCTGGCCCTGACCTGGGCCCAGAACTACCGGACCGGGTGCCGGCTGAGAGGAGCTGTGCTCAGCTTGGCCTTTGAGAAGATCCTGAGGCTGCGCAGCGTCCGGGACAAGTCTGTGGGCCAGGTTGGTTCCCGGGCCGCTCGGTGGCTTCACAGGAAGCGAGCGGCGCCGCTAACGGGTTTCACCCGGGTTGTTCCTCACGCTCAGCTCATCAACATGTGCTCCAGCGACGGGCAGCGGATGTTTGACGCAGCGGCGGTGGGGAGTCTGCTCGCCGGCGGCCCCCTGCTGGCCGTTCTAGGCGTCGCGTACAACCTGTACATCCTGGGTCCAACGTCACTGCTGGGATCCTCCGTCTTCATCCTCTTCTATCCCACCATGGTGAGTAAAGAGCTGGGAGTATTTTACTAACTCAGAATTTGATTCATAATCAAATTCATAATAATTTCTGCTTTAATCTGTCGGTGTGCAAAGGATCCTGAAGGTCTTCTGCAGTCTGCTTTAAATAGAGACACTAATGTGTCCAGTAATATACTGTCTTTTCTTTTATTTACATATTGAAAACAAGAAATAACCCATAAACAATAGAATAGAATGTACTTATTGATCCCCAATGGAAAATTTTTATATGTCGATAGCTGCTCCATGCAAATATTGGCAAATACAAATATAACCATAAGCAATAATAATAAATTTAATTTATAACACTTTTCATTAATAAAAATTTCAAAGTGCTACATGGTGCATCTAAAAATGTAAAATCAGCAATCAAAAACAATTAAAAAAAACACAGTCATTTAAAAGTGGAGCAGGTTTGTCTAAAAAGGAAAGTTTTCAAGCCAGTTTTAAAATCGGACAATAATTGCGAGGCTCTCAAATAGTCTGGAGAGAAACGAGGAGCCACAGCAAATACCTGATCACCCAAAGTCCTTAGTGCTGATCCAGGAAGGTGGAGAAGATTGCAGGCTTGGGATCGTAAGGGTCTAGAAGGTGAATGTGAAGTGAGGAGATCCTTCAGGTTCCATATAGACAGTGATGAGTGATAAGTGTAATTTTATACTGAATCCTATAGGTAGCAGGAAGCCAGTGAGGCTGGTAAACAGTAGGTGTGATGTGGTCAAATCTACGAGTCTCACTAGGATCCTGGCAGCTTGAAGGTACTGAAGCCTCTGAAGGTGTTTTCACTCAATGAGCAGCGAGTTACAGAAGTCGAACCTGGAGGAGACAAAGGCTGGATGAGAGTCTCAGCATCAGAGCGGAGAGATGAACCAAGTTTGGAAATATTACGAAGATTAAAAAAACAGGTTTTAAACAGGAGCTTAATGTGATTTTCAAATGTGAGATGAGAGTCGATTCGAACTCCAAGGTTTGTAACAGCGGAGGAAATGAGAATGTCTTGTCCAGAGAATGAAATACTGGTCAGAGTGGAGGATTGAACCTGGTGAGGCGTCCGATCAGGACGGCCTCGGATCTGGACCAGTTCAACTGAAGAAGGTTCTGGTTCATCCGAGTCTTGATCTCCTCCAGGAAGCGGAGGGGAAGTAGAAGATGACAGGAATGCAAAACTCATAAAAAATATACACATAAGTGTGATACACTAAGTGATTAAAATATGACTACATGTAAAATAAATAAATAAAACAAAAAAGAATGCGCATTATTTGTTAAATTGATTTTGGGGTATTTTAAATAAATTCTGCGTCATATAAAGTTGGAATCAGGATTTTTCCGTGTTTGTGCTCCTGCCGTTCGGCGCCCTGCTCCGCGTTTCTGCTTCCAGATGTTCAGCTCCAGGATGACGGCGTTCTTCAGGCGGAGGGGCGTCGCCGTCACCGACAGGCGGGTGCAGAAGATGAACGAGATCCTCAGCTACATCAAGTTCATCAAGATGTTCGCCTGGGTCAAGGCCTTCTCGGCCGACGTCCAAAGTACGAGGTCCTCCTCCTCCTGCCCGTTGCCGCGGTAACGCAGGCCGTGACCCGTTTCCGCTCCCCCCCCCCCTCCCCCCCCGCCAGGGATCCGGGCCGAGGAGCGCCGCCTGCTGGAGCTGACGGGGTATTTCCAGAGCGTCACGGTGGGCGTGGCTCCCATCGTGGTCGTCATCGCCAGCGTCGTGACGTTCTCCGCTCACATGTTGCTAGGATACGACCTCACAGCCGCTCAGGTTACAGACGCCTCCATGGGTGTGTCTGAATTCAGGGTCTGGATCCTTCGAAGGACGTATTTGAAGGCCGATTACGTCATAGCGCGGCGACAAGGCC
>CAEGAF010114740.1:0-45466 GCA_903067075.1 Micropoecilia bifurca
TTTTATGGTGGTTGGCAGATCACTGAGAACGCTGACGCTATGGCGCCCTCTACTGCGCATGCGGGACACTTTCAGGTCGTTTGCCCGTTCACACTGCAGAACATACAGGTCCATTTACTGGCAGTGTGAACGGCTGGCAAAAGAATCAGAATTGCCAAAAAATCGGAATTGAGTCACTTCAGGCTGCAGTGTGAACGCAGGGGTTAAGCCATCAACAAAACTCATGTCTTTTCCAGCAGCCTGCAGCGGTTAAACCAGCTGACCAAAAGTTCTGGAGCTCAGCTTTGGTTGCTAGGCGATGGGTGGGGTTCCACTGGGGTTGCTAGGTAACCCCAGCAGATGTTTCTGATTTGAAACTGTTACATTCTGGAGGTTTCTGACAGGGGTTCTAGACACAGAAAAACATTTGAACTTGTTTATGTTTTCGTTTTAACCAGAACCTCCATATTTTTATTGACTGTTCCTGGAATCTCTGTAGTTTCTATGGCAGAGACGTTTATCTGCCTTTGTTTCTGAACCGTGATGTTGAATGTAATGAAACGTATCTACTCTCCTTGTTTGCTTCAGGGTTGATCTCTGGTTATTATCATCAAAGTGACAACAGATAGCGGAGAATACAGCTAACAGACCATGCAAGGTCATCAGCTCTGTGTTTGTCTGACGACATTCAATATCCTCTCAAATAAGTCTGAATATCTGTGGGTTTCGTCCGTGTTATTTCTGACGTTATCTTGCACATCTAGAAGGCTACCATAGACATGTCCCGACCAGATTTCACAGTCTTTGATTGGAAATTGCAGCAGGGAGAAAGAAAAACAATTGCATATCGTGCTGTGAAACACAAGCCAGCCATTATCTAGACTCTGGAGGGAGGATCATGACCAGAAAACAGAAATCTCTTACGTTCTGTTGTATTTTATCTCCTCCTCTTCTTTGGATGATTCTTTCGCTGATAGCAGCTTTTAGTTCTTTGTATTCAACATTTCTTGTTGACATGCAATGGTACATAAATGAATCTACAGCATATCTCAACCCAGCCATGTTGTCATTTGTTGGTCTTTGTGGTTTTAGATCTATGATGTAGGTTTACTACATCATAAAGTGAGCGTTTGGAAGGAGACGCAGACCTGATGGGAAACTCCTTGAAAGAGTCACATAGAGTTTTCTCACACTAGAGGCCACTGGGGGTTTCCACAAATGGCCTCTGGCTTTAAGTCTGTAATATCCTGTTGTCTCGTTTACTATCACTGGCTTGTCTTAAGAGCCAACAGTTGGTTTAATCCAACTCCACTTGGACGCTTAAGGAGGCCGACCCGGGTCGCCGTATTTCTTCTCGGAGCTGCTCACATCTGGAAAGTGTAATGGTGAAAAGTCTGACATTGCCTCAGGTGTCATAGAGAATAAAAGATGAGCTGTCTTTGAATCTAAAATGGGGTGATGCTGCTAAATAGCACAAGGTTGAAGGATGGACAACGTCAGGGGGAATCATTGTTTTTTATCTCAGTGTAAACAGTGTTGTGATTATGTTTAGGTCAGTGACGGCTCAGCTCTGTCTCCATGCGCTGAAGTCTTGCTTTGATCAAACCAAATGCATGTACGGCTGATCCCAGGGCGGCTCTTTTCCCACCGTCGGCTCAAATCGAAGAAGAAAAGAGGGAACGCATGAGGAAGAACAGAGCCTTTCAAGCTGATGTTGCAGAAAGGGAGACAAATTGGTGCTAGCTGTCTGGCCTGGTGAAGACGTTATATTCTCAGCCTCTACAATCCAAAGACAATTTATGCCATCAGTCCATTTAAATTAAACGTATTTGGAGCAGTAAATGTTGACAATTATTATTGATAAGTATCACTTGTGGGCAAACTTCCACTAATGTGCTAATTTCAGAGCTAATTTTTTGTCTAGTAGAGCTAAACCGCTAAAGAAAGCAGCTAAAATTATATGACTGAAAAACGTATCATGATAGAAGAGCCTCATATCGTGCAGTATCAATAATTATTGATTATATTTTAGTTTTAAATATCTTAAGTACTGCTAAACTGGTGGCTAACATTTCCTCATGGACATCTTCCATTGTATTGTTTATTATATAGAAGAAGGGTTAAGTTCTATATTGTTTTATTTATGGAAAACGGTGTAGAACCAAAAGCACAAGCAAAAAATAGGTATTACTAAAATCACTGCTACTTTTAGTGTTATTTCATTGTGAAAAATTCAATGCACCTGAAATTTTCCTGTTAAAATGACTAAAATGTGCATTTGTTAATAAGTTTTTATTTTAAAACATTTGCTAGTTCACTACAATTTCTAGCTAACATGAATAAGACGTCATCGTTGAAGGTCTACAAGCTGTGAAATAGGACAAAACGAGGCCTTTTTTTGCACAAATGTGTTTTATTTGTTTGTAAAGTCATAAAATACCCTAAAAAGTAAGTTTTGTGCAATTGTGACAAGATTTGTTTATTGGTGCATGAACCCAGATGTTCTCTGATTCCAACACAAAGCAGAAATCAGCTTCCTCATGAGTCAGGTGAACCAGAAAGAGCCGAGCCAGTGGAGTCAACAACAGCAAAGGTCTCCAGTGTATTGTGGCTTCAGTGCTGAGTGCAGAGACAGCATAGTGACTCAGTGAGCCGTTCAGCTTTAGAGCTTCACAGCTTCCTGAAGCTCCCGTTTATTATGTGCTCAGCATTCTGGCACCGAGTCGAACTCCAGACACTCTGGAAGGATTCTCACTTCTCATTGGCAGAGGCGGCCCTTCTAGTGCTACTACCCTGCTTTCACCTTCATTGTTTTCAGCTTTATTATGAGTCCCTGGAGTCTCGTCTTTAAAGCCAGAGTGATTTCAAAAGCGTCTTAAAAAACTGCGGTAGCAATTGATTATTCATAATTTGTTATAGATTGTAAAACACCTCTGGGCGCTTTGCTTTGATCCTCTTTTTTCCAAACTGATTAACAGCCTTTGGGTTGCAGGCTCCTCTCTAGTTTAATTTATGTAGGACCTCTGCAGGTCAGTGTTGAGTGGTCGGCACCTCCTGCTGGGATATTATGTCTCGTCAGGTTTCCCTGTCTACCATTGTCTGAAAGAGATGTGTGGACATGCTGCTGTTGGTTTTCACGGCCACATCAGAGGTCTGAACCTCAGTTTCTGTGCACAGTCAGTGTTGAATTAACATCCAAAAGTGTCTATATGTGTCCAAGTCAGCAGGTGTTAAAGTAACACTTTTGAAAATGTTAAAAGATTGACACCCACTTTTTGTTAAATTAACATTGGTCTATATACTGAAATGGGTTTAAGAAAAATTAAACTTTCCATTTCTGTGTGTTGTTTTTAATGTTTTCCACTGAATTTGATTGATATTGGCACCTTGTGGGTCAATTATTTACTTATTAACACCACATTATGTTTAGTGATCAACTCTACACTGGTGTTACTTTTAATATATTTTAACACCAGCACCGTTGTAAATGTTAATGTGACACTCTGTAGTGTTGAATTTAACACCAGCTGACTTGGACACATATAGACACTTTTGGGTGTTAATTCAACACTGACATTTTTACTATGTGGATTTGGTTTAGTTTCACAGTGAAGCTTGAGGTATTCCCAATTTATTTATGATAGTTATATAACAATAAAGAAGTGAAAAGTTGACAGACAAGTCTCAATAAGAGGAAGATTTTACAGAAAAACCTACGTTTAGTTGACATCAAGTTAAACATTTGTTCCAAGAACCTGGATATTTATCTCTTCAAAATTATTATTTTTGTAGAAAATACTTTTATATACTTAATCAGATCTGAGTCAGATTTGTCCCTGCCAAGCGGCCCTGGAGGTAAGATTTACAAGAATAACTGAGATTTAAATAAGTTGCAGTTGTTCTGGGCAGATGTTCAAGCTGGTAGGTTTGGTCCAGTAGTCTGAAGTCTGGATCCAACAATAACATCCCGCAGAAGAAGTTTGATCCGAGTTTTCAGCAGATGCATCAGCCCTGATTCTGCCGACTGAGTGTTTCAGCACCGTAAGTCATATTGTTTTCACAGTCCCTGTTGTAAGTTGTTTTCTGGCCAGTGCAGTCAGCACTTATGGTTTAATATTTCTGGAAGTGTTTCTTTTGACATCCTCTAGAGAAATATCCGACTCGGTCTTTGCAGAAGACGGGTCTTCTGGGTAAACACAGCAGCGGCAGGCATATTGTGTTTTTAAAAGACTCCACAGAGGGTAAAAAAGGTCTTTGCCTTCTATTTTATTTACTTTTTATTGGTGGAGGAAGTTTGGGCTGGGCGAGGAATTGAATCTATTTGATGTATGATAAGCTTTTAAATTTACGATGATTAAAATGTCTAACGATTCAAAACTTACATCATCAGCTGCATCAAAATATAAAAGGGTAACATTTATTTGAAGGGGGTGAATAAGACATGACACTGTCATTAACATGACATAACATGTCATAAACATGAATAAGCCTCCATGAATATTTGACTATTGTCATAAAGCGTCATTCGGTAAATTATGACACTTTTAATACAAAGTTGACATTATTGAAAATGTCTTTATGACAACTTGACATTAACCAAGAAATCATTACTGTTTGAACTTTATCTTTAATAACATAAAGTTATTTAAAGTGCAATCAGTAATATTTAATATTTAAAGTGCAATCAGTAAAACTTAGATAACGAATTTATATCAGTAATGATTTATTGAAAGTGTCATGACAGCCTTATTCACACCCCTTCAAATAAAGTGTTAACATATGAAGTTAAGAGGAGATTTAGGTATTTTAAAGACGCAAATAAAAATAATTAACAAAATCAACTAAATTAAATTACAAAACAAAATCGAACAAAAGCAACATTTTTCCAAATCACTTTCGTTCAGTATGAAACTTTTTCATTGTGGTGAATTTTTGGAGCTTGTTCTTAATTCAGTAGGTAGAATATGGAGAAATTTTACCCAAGTAAGAGTAGCGATTAAAATCACTCAGGTCCAAGTTACTCAGGGTGGGGCGACTGTGGCTCTGTGGGTTGTCTAGCAATCAGAAGGTTGTAGGTTCAATTCCAGCTTCCTCATGTCGATGTGCCTCTGGGCACTTAACCCAAAATTGCCTTGTTATCTGCATATTGGTGTATAAATGTTTGTGAGTGAATGTGAGAAGTGCTTTGAGTGTCAAAATGACCGGAAAAGCGCTATATAAGTTTAGTCCATTTAAAATGCATAGTGTAGTAAAAATACTCTTATATGTACATTATTTCAAAAAAGTTACTTGAGTAAATGTAATTGAGTAAATGTAACTAGTTACTCTGCAGTTGAGTATAAATTGTCATTCAAATAATTTGGCTTTCCACATCTAATTAACTCCAAGTGTTGTTTATCCGACACTCCAATAATAAATCTGTGTGCAACTGATGGTTACAATAAGTACAGTTACATTCATCCTGATTTTGAAATCAATAAACATGATCGGTCTGTTTGAAAGGAGAACACCAGTGTCATTTAAAATAACATTGGAGATTATTTAAAAATATGGTGAAATATAGTATCTAGTAGGACTGCATTTCATATGAGTTGATTTCAATAATTATTGATTTGTTTTTTGTTTTAAATATCTGAAATGCTGCCAAACCAGTGGTGTGACCTTTCCTGTGTTTTGTCTTCGCCATTTGTTATTTTCAAGCATCTTCAGGCTGCGTTCACACTGCAGCCTGAAGTGACCCGTTTCTGATTTTTTGGCAATTCCGATTTTTTGACGGGTCGTTCACACTGCCAGTAAATGGACCTGTATGTGTTCTGCAGTCTGAACGGGCAAACGACCTGAAAGAGTCCCGCATGCGCAGTAGAGGGCGCTATAGCGTCAGCGTTCTCAGTGTTCAGCCAACTGCCATAAAAGAAGAAGAGCTCAGTGTTTGAGGAAGTAAACATGGAGGCTAACGGTGGAGCTTAGCTACATATTTGAAGTTGTTGTCCAACCAGAGCAACATAACAACTTAATCCTCATATAGTCGTCATGGTTGTTGTTTTTCTTCCCAAGCGTTTCCTCTGCAGAATGCTGCGCGGTTCCGGATCAGAGTTCAGTGAATATTCTACATATCGAATGTTTAATATTCTATCAGACATATTATTTATTGATATTGATCATGTCTTTATCTCAACATATTGTTATTGATTATTGTCCAGTCCGGTGATATAGTGATAAGTATCTGGTATGTCCGTCGTACTGCCAGCCGTAGGAGACACTGACCTTGCTCTAGAACGGCATGGGCCCCTTGTGGGAGAGACGGGGCCGTGGGCGTCTTCTCTTGGCCGGTCTGTGGGTCTGACCGCCTCTCACTGGGTTCTGCTGGGCCATTTTTCTCACTGTCGCTGCCTCTTCCAGCCCTCTGCCATGCTCCGTGGAGGCCATGGGACCTGGAGGACACACACACACACACACACACACACACCAGGGAATCAGCTGGACAACCAAAAAAGGTAGAGTTACCCAACCTTTGGACAGTGAGGGCATTACAATGGGATCATGGGCCATTGGTGCTTGAAGCAAGACCCTAAAAGGGATCAGACTGGTAAAGGATGAGGAAAGAAGAGACAGGAATGAATGTGTGTGTGTCAGAGTGTGTGTGGGCCCCTTGGAGCCCACCCATCAGCACCGCAGGCCCATCAGGTCAGTGCAGCAGATACCAAGGCGAGAAACCTAAACCCCTCATGTTTCATGTCACCGTCACTCTCCCTGGAGTTTACAGAATCCTCCACACTCCAAACGCGGCAGAGGAGCGTCCCATGCTCAGGGATGAGCTCAATCGCGCTGAAACGGTGTGGATTTCCCTCGTTTACACGTTTTCTGAGTGAACCCAGATGTTCTCGGCCGTCTCTCAATAAGTGAGGCCTGATCTCCTTGAGCTCCTTCCTTTCCCCCGGGTTTGGTCCACCCAACATGCCGCCGAACCGACACACTCCCCTTCTGTTTGTTCAGCCTATTTTCTGGCATATATGTGTGATTTTTTTTATGTTACATCCATTTTATAAGTTGAGTGAAATTTGAGGCAAGGCAGCGGAGGAGTTCATTTCATTTTCACTTCATTTCTTTAACTCTCACCTTTAGAAAAGCATTGAATATTATGTGCAAAGTGATGAACATGTGTCTTTAGTAGTTGGGCTACAGTGTTTTCACGTTTTGTCCCCAATAAGTTGAGATGTGATGACTTAACACAAAGGGGCGCATAGTTGTGGAATGAACATGTTTTCAAAAATGTAAACACCTTGAAATCTGAAAGGTGTGGCAGGCATTTAGAATTAGAATTAGAATTCAACTTTATTGTCATTGCACCGTCACAAGTACAAGCAACGAAATGTAGTTTGCATCTATCCAGACGTGCTATACAGGGTATAAATATGTATTTACAGGTGTACAAAGGTTGTTATAAAAATAAAATGTTCAGTATAAAAATAATATAATATAAATAAAAATATATGGGAGTTATGTGCACATATACAGATATGTTAGGAATGAATTGTATGTGTATTAGAAGATTTACAATACAAGATAAATAATGGCAAGATTTTCAGATTATATACAGATTATGTATGAGTGTGAGGACAGTCCGTATGTTGTTTCTATTAAACTCTCTCACTTTTAGCTTTTGGAGTTTCTTCGTCAGGTTGAAATGAAGATCATCTAGCAGCAATAACAAATATCGGTAACACTATTTGAAGGGCTTTCACAATGTTTATAACGGTTGTCATAAAGTGTCATTTGGTAGATAATGGGACTTTTAATGCAAAGCTGACAATTTCAATGGAGTTTTAATGCAACTTTGCATTAAAAGTTGCATTATGTAAAATCTACACTTCATGGCAAGTCATAAACATTTATAAAGACTCTTTCATGTTTATGAAAGTGTCATGTCTTCAAACACCGAGTTACCATCAGCCGGATTTAGGTCTGGACTTTGACTGGGCCATTACATCACATACTTATATTTTGGTCTCTGCCACCTGAACTAGAGAAGGAAACTTTCTTTTCCTACTTTTTTCTGAGACCATCTTCCCTCAGTGCCTTTACTTCCTGCATCTCCAGTCGAAGCTGATTGACATTATTCACACGAGGTCATGACATTCGTCCCCTCGGAGCGACAGGCGCCATTTTTAGGTTCCCCAGGGAACAACCGTCTTTACTGCGGCCCGAGGAGGACAAGGTTTAAGATAAGCCCGCCGGCCGACTGCAGAGTCTCTGAAAGTTAAAAAGGTTTCTGAGCAAGGCAGCGGAGGAGCTTAGAAAAGCCAAAATGACGCCACGTTTGCACTTTCCTTAAGACTTTTCTCATGACTTGCTGTGAGTTAAGGCAGTTTTGATGTTAAATGCTATTAAAAGAACAATTGATCTCTTTTTTTAACTAGTTCATTAAAACAAAAACAAACCTTTCTTTAAGAGCAGAATTCAGGAAAAAGTCATATTTTTCTGGAGTTTTTATAAATTGATGTCATCCAGCTGTGGCGTCATGAAGATTTTTTATTAAACTCAAGCCTTTCAAGTCTCAGTGCTTAAATAGTAACGATTGAGTCAGACAGCCAGCTGAATGTTTTCAGCTTATATCCCTGAAATGCCAGACATCTTAAGTTGCATTTCCACACTAATCTTCTTCCGTGACCATATTACTCAGCTATAGCTGTGGGCCAACAGTGGGCTAATTCATTTGCAGCATATTTCCACATCTGAAGCATATCTTTGACCCTTGGAGCGCTAATCTGTGCATTATCCTCTTGTTATTGTTCACATATGCAGTAGAACAGGGATGTTTACACATCCTGCAGGAATTCAGCGCATTTCTTTCAGGTCCTGAATGGTAGAAAGAAGAAGCTGGGAGCATCACTGGGGGTTGTGTTTCTCCTGATTTGCCCATAAAAACGTTAAAACGCCATAAAAACGGCCTCTGCATTCAGATGCAGAGCACACAGAGACGCAAGAACGAAGAAAACTAACTAGTTTGTTTAGAAATCTTACCTGCAGAAAGAAGTTGTTTAAGCTGATGCAAGGAATCATGTGCAAAGAAGAAACTTTGAACATTTATTTAAGGATTTAACACGTAAAGTAATGCTGAAATTGGTCCAAATGTTGAATCAGTCAGAAGTTTACATACCGGCCTGAATAAACGCTTTCATCCCATTAATATTAATAATAGACGACTCTTACAAGTTGTAGAGAAACTGCGTTCTGGACAAGTTTCTGGTCAAATCCATGCTGGATATTTGACCTCTGACCTCTAAAAGGCTAGTTCAAATTGTTTTTTTTTTTTTAATAGTTTATATATTTTCTTACGGCTGAGGTTGTTATTCTAAAAAGTTAATGTTAGTTTGCTTTATCCATTCAAAGCCCAGTTTGACATCATTTCCAGCCATAACACCCAATTCTGTTCCTGATAGTTGAACATTTTGGACGTAGTTTTCATTCTTGCAGTGGCAGCAAAACAAACCCTCAGCATGAAGCTGCCACCGCCGTGCTTGGCAGCTGGGAAAGTGTTAAAAAGCTTTACCTTAACATTGTGACCAAATCAATAGATATTTCTCTATCAGCTTTAGATGAACTCATAAACAATAACGCCAACCCATTTAATTTCCTTGTGAGAAGCATTAAAATGGAAAACTTTGGATGCAGCAGGTCTCAGACGGGGTTGCAGACGTCGCTGAACCATTCAGGAAAGCAATTTGTTTGGAAACACACCCGACACTCTGCTGCACATTACCGGTGTTTAGGTTTCCCTCCACTTTAAAGACAGCAACACATACACACCGCAGTGCGAGTTTGTAGAAGTAATTGCGCCTCGGCTCACACAAACCCGCCTGTTTTTCCTCTCCGGGTGGCTCAGCCTGTCACAGTCCGGCTCCATAATGAGACAATTTAGACGTCTCCCGTCATTGCAAGCTGTCAGCCGAAGCTCCTGGCCGGGGATCCAGGGGGAGCATCCAGCCATCCTGACAAAACTCAGCCTGTCCCATCCGGCTACGGAGGGAAACGAGTAATGAAAGCTTCTAAAAATAAGCCAACCTCGGCGATAACACCAGTGGTATAGATTAACTCTGCGGGGAGAGGATGTCAGCGATGTTGACGGGTTGCTTTCTATCTCGGAGGAGCTTTGGATCGAACATGGCGGCATGAATGAGAGCGTGGAAATGTTTTATAAACCTGTAAGGATCCATATTCTCTTCAAATGTATACATGGAAGTCAGCCAAGCTAATTGCTAATGTAGCCTGATAACGACTGTTTAATAAAATAATTTTAATTATTAGTAAAGCGTTGCTCTGTCACACAGCACCGTATTTTATTTTTGGTATCGATCTTCTGATACAAAATAAATACAGGAACGTTATCACCGATATTGATTGATCACCGATACTGATTGATGTGTGATCAAACTTCTGAGGAAGAGGATCAGACGTTTGACTTTCCTCAGAAATCTGACTTTTGTCTCATAAACCTCAGTTTTGTCTCGTCTCAGAATTTCCTGTTTTCTATTTTTCAACCTTCCCGATTTTTTTATTCTATAGAATTTTGACTTTATAGAAGAATTTGGACGTTTTACCCTCAGAATTCTGTATTGTTTTTTTCTCAGAATTTAGACCCTTTTTTTTTTTTTACACAAAATTCAGGCTTTATTTCTGAATTCTGACTTTTCGTCTACCAACTTTTTTCAAAAGAATTTTGACTTTTCCTCAGAAGTCAGACTTTTTTCCCCTTAGAAAGTTGATTTGTTTTTTTGGGTAGAAATTTTGACTTTTTCTGTCAGAATTCTGAGAAAAAAGTCAAACATGTTTTCAGTGGCTCTAATCCTCCTCTGTAAACCTCTGACTTTAGGGTGTTTTTGCAGTTATTTCTTTGAGTTATTTTAACCAATATGGACTTTGAACAAACTTTATATATCAACAAAATACTTTTATAACACATTAAAACGACAATCACTGACAATAGGGAACCAAAGCAAATTAGTTAACATTTTTCCAAAATAAAGTTTAAAAATGATCACTTACAGAAAATTAAAAAAAACTCTGTTTTTCTATTGTAGTTTCTCAACTAAAACCAGAGTAAAATATCACTTTGCTGAAAGAAGCATCTCGTTTATCTCTGTCTAGAGCCTCGATAAGCATCTCCACCATCTGAAATAAGATCCAGTCTCTGTCCTGTCATGTCTGATCTTTCCCCATGAGAGATCTCCATGTTTGTGTTGCTTTGGTCAAGCGGCGAAGCGGCTGCTGGAAAACACGTGTCCCACCACAGCCAGCATCTCTCCACCATCTCTGGTGACCTTCAAGCCCCCACTTGCCCCCTTCCCATCAAAACTCAGCACATCTTCCCTTGCTTGGTAATTCTCTCATTAAAGTTTAATAACTGGGGAATTTCAGGAATGCTTTGTTATCGCTGCTGCTGCTGCTACTAGCGTTACCTCCGCTGCTTTGAAAATGAGAAGAGTAGGCATGTGCCTGTGTGGAGAGGTAACAACGATTCGTTGATCATGTCAGAAACTGGCCGGTCCCCATGCTAATGATGAATGGCCGCTTCCCGTTTCCTCGTCCTAGTTTTGCCAACTCCTCAGGTGAAATCTGTTATGATGGCTTCTTTAAATGGCCGCCTCTCCGTCTTGTTGTGGCCTTGTAAAAATAGGAATGCGGCTCCATCAGCCTAGAGAGACATACATCCTCTGCTTGTCCATCCAGTCGTTTGGTCCAACGCCAAGCCGCCCTGATGGCTACAGAGAGCGAAATATAAATCACAGCTGAGTGTCGATATGGAAACGCGGCGCCTCCAACGAGCAGCAGCCGCTTATTGATAGCTGCAAAGCTGATTTGTAAGTATTGGCTGCCAAAACCGCCACTGCTGCCTTAATAAATGTGCGTAAATGGAGCGTCAGGATAATGGGTTTTCTAACAGATTAAACTGGTCTGGAAGTCTAACTACAGCAACAAACGCTCACATTCCTCAGAAAACATCAAGTGTCAAACATGCAGAGTTTGAAGAACGACCAACACAGATTTCACCCCCACTTGGTTTAATTTTCTTTGTTGATGCAAATTGATTTGTTGCTCTGAGTTTGTTTTTCTCTTGTTGCTCATCTCTCATCAAACTCATCAGGACTCTGCAGTGTTCAATCTCATAGTTCACTTTCATGGTCGGCTGAGCTTTTCAAATCTAATCTCTCCTCTGTGGGTTATTTTCACAGTTGTTATATCTCTTATCTGACACCTCTTCGTTCTGCTTCTGGCTGCTTTTTCTATGGATGTTCACTGAGCTCTAAGACTCGCACAGGAATAGAAATATATTTGGTTTTATTTATGTGGCATAAAGAAACAACTGAAAACCAAAATGGATGAATACACTTCAAAACACAAAATCTTACCAAGTATTTCTGTCAATAATTTCTTAATGTTGATGATAAAGTTCTGGTTCTGGTTGGAACTAGCACTTTTTCAACAATATTAAGAAACTACTGACTTAAACGAGCTCCCATATCTTTCTGTAAAGTTACTTGTAAGTTAGTTTTTTATTTTATTTTAAGTGCAATAAGCTATTTGCACTAGTAACTAGACAATACATATTTAGTTTTTGCAGTGTAGCTGCAGAAATATACATTGAATTGGCAATTTTTAACCCAGTGAATTAGTTTTCTGCTGCAGGCAACATACTGACTGCTTAAAAAACTCCACAGAATTGTTCTTCAAATCTCCTTTAATTATACACCTAAAAAGCCCTTTAAATTTTAAGTGAAAATGCTTTTGTAATTTCCCCAACAGTCTATGATGTTTTCTTTATATAATAAAGACAATAAACTTGTTAAGTGTTATGTTAGAGATGTGTAACAAGAGGCAAATTACAGCTCTTTCACATTGTTTTCTTACTTTGTTGTTATTTTTTTAATTACAGGAATATTCCTGAGTTTTCTAACAGAGTTTCTGTCAAAGGTGTATAAGCAGGACATTTCTATAAATAGTCAAAAGCTTTTATTAAGTTTTACACCTTTCTTTACTATCAAATTGTTATTCTGATCTGTGGGCGATTAAAAACAACATTTTCATTACATATTTTTCCACAAAATCATTGTTAGATGATGAGATTTTAGTCGGCCTGATTTGAGAATGAGTTATTTTAGGGCATCTTGTATTTAAATAAGCTGCTGCTGGCCACAACGTTTACACTCGCAGCTGAAAGTGGCTGAAAAAATACGCAACTATCCAACTCTGCATCTTTGAAAAGCAGAAGTGGAGCCTCCTGCACAACCAACAAAATGTGGAGACGCACACAAAACGCTACAACACACACAACGCTAAAACCAGCTGACCAAACATGCTGGAACTCCAATTGGGATGTTAATGGCCCCATCAATTATAACTCAGCATTGTGGAGGTTTTTGAAATGACGTGTTTTCAGACATCAAAAAAAAAAAAAACCTAACGTTAAAAAAGAGGCTGTTGCTTTCTAGCATCTGAGACCCACATGAAATTACAGAAATGTGCAGATCGCTTTTAAAACTGCATATGTTCTTGTTGCGCATAATTATATAAAATCAATAGTAATGCTGAAATACTTTAGCGTTAGCCGTGGCTGCATGGAAGAGCTGATGCTGTGGATGAGAAGTCCTCAGTGTAAGACAGGAAGAGTTTGTTCCCTGGTGAGAGTAGCTATGGTGTTTTGCCATGACGTTGGAGATGCAGACTCACTGTCATGTGTCTTCCTCCTCCATTCACTAAAAGGAGAGGAGTAGCTTCTGCTAATGCACTGCTTTAGCTCGGCATTACCTCAGACATACTAACCCACACATCCAGACAGAATCGTGTCAAGAGCGGAGATGCTCATGCTGCATAAGCACATTAAGGGATCAGGGTTATTAAGCCAAGGATGAAGTGTGTAAAATGTGCCAGAAACAGAGCCAAACATTCCTTTAACATAGCATAAGCCCCATTAGTGCTGCAGCATCACACAGTGGATTTGTTTGCTGCCTGACGGCTTCCCCACACATTCATCCTGCACATATGGACGGGTTTGTGCGAAAGAATTCCTGCTTTGTTGTGCATTTTCTGTAAAAGTTGTAATTGATGTCTTTATTTAATTTGTTTATGCCGATGTAGTTTATTCCTACTGTAACCTATTTTAATGTTCTCTCTGGTGTTTTATTTCAGTGATTAGATTAATCACGATGAATTGAAATACTCATCTAATTTAGTAATCGATTAACTTCTTTTCTTGTTTTGAATTGAATTGTTTGTTTGCATCTTTTAACATATTTCTAGTATTACATATGAAGCTAAAATAAAAATCTGCAGAATGTGCCAAAATAGCTAACATAATAATCAATTAATCATCAAAATAATCAATTTTCAGAATAATTGACTTATCACCAGAACAATAGGGAGAATAAGCAATTATTCACCAAGAGTTACTGATAGATTAATCACCAGAGTAATCATTAGAATAACCAATTAATCCCCGAAACAATAGAGAATAATTGATTGAAGGAATAATTGATTAATTGTAAAAACAATAGAGATAATTGGTTGTTAGGATAATTGATTAATCGTCAGAATACTCTATGGGGTAATCGATTAATCGTCAGAATTATCTGTAGGATAATCGATATTCAGAATAATCTGTAGGGTAACTAGACCTAACCTGCTGGGTAACTAGACCTAATTATTCTGATTAATCATCAGAATAATCTGTGAGGTAATCGATTAATCGTCAGAATAATCTGTAGGATAATCGATTGTCAGAATAATCTGTGGGGTAATCGATTAATCGTCAGAATAATCTGTGAGGTAATCGATTAATCGTCAGAATAATTGATACATTAACTGTCAGAATATACATAAATCAGAATAATTGATAGCTAAATTAACCGTTAGCTGTAGAGATGCCGCATATTGCTCTCCCACCAGCCAGTTTGGGCCTCGGTAGAAACTGGTACCGATCACTTGCTGACTTTCAGGCCTGGTTGCCATGGCAGCCGTTGTGAATGGTGCTCAGTTTGGAGCAAAGAGTCTGACAGTGTCAGCTGATATCGACCAGGTTCTCAGTTTACAGTTTTTCCTCTGCACGCAGTCAGAATGTGCGATCAGCCGTCTGTGTGCGCCGATGTCTTCGGGCTCCAGGCCGCCTCACTCTACATCTGAGTGCTCAACCAGGGGATGGGGGCTATTTTGGTCACAAGCACTTTTCTTTTTATTCCTGCTGGGGACTGTTTGATATGCATCATTGTTGTTGCGTGATAATGCTAGGCCTGTGGTTGAGCTGAAGGCTGGCTTTGTCTACACCAAAATCCGGCGAGGAAACCAAAGTGCATGAAAAGTTACTCCCATTACCGAAAGCTTTTGAGCTTAACCCCATCCAAGCCCGGCTCTGGAAGTTACCCCCCGCACTCTCTGAAGGTTCAAAACTAATTAAAAACAAGCCGGGCGGCCCTGAGGCTTCTGACTTTCCACAGATGTCCTTCTGAGTCTGTGAAGTGCAGAGAGTACGGCCCTGAATTAGAGACTGTATGAAATGATGAGGTGTGAGACGGCATGCTCCGCCATGATCAGAGCTCTGCCGGTTCAAAGGGCCTGCCTGCCTGCAGCAGTTAATGAAGCCAGTGACTCCCCTCACCACTTGACTGCCTCTTGGTTTATTCACAGTCTCTCTCCAGCTCAAGAGGTGAATGTGTGGCTACAAGGTTACTGTGGGTTGCTACCTGCTGTAAATTACCAAAGAAAGGAAACCATGTATCCATCTGAGTGGAAACTACAACGTGTTCACTCTTTTTTTATAATAAGACGTGTTGAGTAGTCTTACATTTTCAAAGGATCTACATTTTTACTTTAAATGTGTAATGATTATATTAGTAATCCATTATTCTATTGATTACTCTGATGATTAATCAAACATTAGTTGATTAATCGATTAATCATATAAAAAGTCGTCACATTTTCCAGCTTTTTGCAATATTAGAAATGCATTAAAAGATGCAAATAAACAAATAATTCAGTTCCAGATAAGAAAATAAACATGTTATTGTCTAAAATGCAACAACAGAGCATTCCTTCAGTGAAAGCTTGATTATTTATAGCAAAGGATGAATCTGCTGCTAAAAAGTACTTCTAACATTAACTTGTGAAAATTTTAGCCCTTTTCTGCCTGACTTAATGTCAACACAGTGTAGTGCTAATCTGTTTTCTATTTTTTGATTAATTAATCACCAGAACAAAAGAGAATAATCAATTCATCGACAAAATAATCAATTAATCAACAGAGTGATCGATTAATCGTCCAAGAATTGATAGAATAATCGTTCAATCTTCAGAATTAAATTTTTTTTAGTTTAACTGATTAATAATTAGACTGTAAAAGGTCCTTTATAGGAGATTTTTACTCTTGCAGAATTTGAACCAGGTGAAGCTAAAACGTTGCCACTTCTTGTCAAACTCGAGGCCCGGGGGCCAAATCTGACCCGCCGTAACTTTTTATGTGGCCCGTTATGTGGCTCCAAATTACACCAATAAGTCCATATAGTTTCTCACAATCTGCTAAATTTACACAAAATCAACAAATCTCCACATTTTCTTTTTAATTTTACTTAAGATGTTCTCAAAATTGGTCAAAATCATTGATATTTTAACAATCAATTGATTGGTTTTATCAACACATTCTGGCACAACCGGCCCTTTAAGGACATTAATATTTTTGATATTGCCCAAAATGAAAATGAGTTCAACACTCCTAATTTAATCCATTACATAAACCTTCCTTACTCAGTAATAAACGAAAAATATTTTTGGTTTCTCTAATACATTGTTTTTTAAAATTTCTTCTTGTCTTGAACGATAACCTCTCTCTCTTACATTTTTTCCATATTGTGTGGAATATACATGTATAAATATATATTTTCAGATTTTGGGCTTCGTTATAGAACAGGCTAAAGTCTTGTACAATTTTTCAGCTGGAATCTGGTCAACAGCCTGAGACACAAACACAAAACTCCTCCACAGGGAGGTTTTTCCTCCCAACTTTCCACTGGATGAGCCAAACATGGGCGGCTGTAGGAGCAGGGGAGATGCTGGGTCTGCTGTTTCCGATAACGGCGTCACCCGTACGATGCAGGCGGTTGGTAACGATGCCAACCGTTGCCCTGATCTCCAGAGACCGAGACGTCAAGGGCAAAGGGATCCTCCAACCATCCGTTTCCATGGACACACACATCAGAAGTGCAGACCAGGCCCCTCCCTCACCTGCGTCGCCCTGCTGTGAATCTGCATGTCTTCCTCCATTAGATACGTAGCAGAAAGAGAGAAACTGGAAGCCACAGCAGAGCAGGTTTCACTGCAGCTTTTAAAAATGAGAGGCAGCCGGTTTCACCTGAAGAAAATACGGAGCATTCAGAGGGAATAGAGCGCCTGCATTGCGTCAGTTTCTACGTTTCTTATCCAAACTTAAAGTTATCAAAGAGAAACTCATGAAGCAGATTTTAACCCCAGGAAGACGTGTTTAATCTACAGCCAGTCCTATCGCTATAACCAACATATCAATTAATCACATGATCAATTTAAATGAGCTCAATGATTTCTGTTTGCATGATTTGTTGTGTTTCTATTTCTACTAAACCTGGATAGTAAAAGTCTTCATTCTGGTGTTTTAGCCTTTTTTAAAGGATAATTTTGTTTTGCAGAGGATTAATTCATTCATTTGTTGTTTTTGTTTATTTATTTTTGACATTTAAAATGTTAAACAGAAATAATCCTGCAAAACGAGAAAGAAAATGTTATCCAATGCTCGTATATAGAGAAGATGATAAAAACCTACTGCAAAATGAACATTTTCCTTAAATTTCTAGTCTTTTATTGAAGATATTTATTTGTCCTCGTACTTTTTAAACAGATTTACAGGATTTTCCCTTTTTTTATTATGCTCTTGTCTTGCATTACTGTGTTTTCCTTTAACGTGCTGCACATATAAAAACGTGTTCAGTACATTTTCTGGTGTTTTCTAGGTCAATCCAGCTCAATGAAACACGATAACCAAATTCGTCACATATATTTAGTGAGGAAATAAATTTCTGCAGACTTTCTCTGACGGGTTGAGCTGCAGGTGAGCTGAAGTTCAGACTGTTTTTTTTATTGGACCGCTCTGCCCAGAGGGACAGGATAAACCGCTTTCCTGATCCAGAGGCATGTTTTTGAATTCCTTATATTGTTTAGCTCGTCTATTTTTACAAACATCTGTTTGCGTTCAGGGGCCAGAGAGACAGAGGGACCCAGCATGGGGCCCGATGCAGCATGTGGGGAGAGCCGGGCTATTATTTAGAGGCTGATGGTTCGATTGACCAGCGTCTGAAAGTGTGAAATAATCTCCAAAGGGAAACAACATTTGTGATCAAAGGCAGAGCGATTTGGATGAATAATGTATGATTTCATCAATGGATGATTTCTGTTGTTACTGAGGGACCCAGGAGTGAGGAAGATGAGGAAGATGAGGATTGTAAGAGCAGAAGCGAATGGAGATTTTTAAACCCAGATGATGAGCATCAACATGTTTGGTTGTTCTCTGAAGTCTCAAAAAGAAACAACAAAGAGGAGAAATTTACACTGAAAAACACTAAATCTTACCAAGAATTGTTGGTCTAGCAGTTTATTGTACAAATATCTTAGCTTTTTCTTCTTTCAAGTAATTTTTTAGCAATATTTACGAGCTTGTTTTAGGTCAATAATTCCTTATTTGTTAAAAAAATACTTAGTCCATTGACAGTTTACTTAATTTATAACTAAATATTCTTCTCATAAGTAAAATAATCTACCACTGAAAGTCATATTTTCTCCTCCATACTAAGGAATTATTGACTTAAAACAAGCTTCTATATTTTGCAAAAAAGTTACTTGTAACTACATTTTTTCTTAATTCAACTGTACTAAGATGTTTGATCTAGAAACCAAAGGTCCTTGGTGATATTTTCCTTTCAGTGAGCACAATTAATTAATTAATTAACAATTGATTAATTGATTGTAAAGTGGAGTTTAAATAATAAGTCTGAGTGATTTACTTTTACACATACTGAGTCAAAACTTTGCAGAATGAACTTTTATTCCAGCTGAAGGTCTTTTGTGCATCTTTAGACAACTAGAGACTGAAACTGTTTGCTTATTCTGCAAAACTGCTCAAGGGTTGAAACGATTAATCAGATTAATTTTGATGAACCAATTATAATAATCGGCGACTAATTTATCAATCGATTAATCGTTAACTGGAGAACGCAGACTCAAAGTCAATTTGTTGAAAGAACTCTGTATGGATTGTTTTATCAACAAATGATTGTTTTTGGTTCTGTATTCTCCAGTTAACTAATTTTGTGATTAATTGTTGATTGTTATTTGAATAATTGATTCATCACAATTAATCTGATTAATCATTTCAGCCCTTCTTGAGATATTCAGTTTATCCTGCTCCAGACTGATTTTCTTTCATGTATCCTTTTTCATCCACTTCACAAATATGCAGAACTTTATCTAAAACACTCTAAGATATATGTCCACGTTTATAATGTATAACGTTAAAAATGTGGAAAAAGGTTCAAGAAATATAAATATCTTTGCCAAGCCATGTATCCACAAATTCACAAGCGCTAAAATCGATCATCTTAGTCAGATAAGTAGAAGATTTGCAGCGTTTTTAATCACCAAGTGAATTACGGCGATGCGTAATGGCTGCTGTGGAGGTTTATTGTAGCGTCACTGTCCACATTTATTCACTGTCAGACTGATTTCCTCTCCTTCCACTCAGCTGCTGAAAAATGATTTCCTACGACAAATGGTATCTGTAAAGCAATATAAAAGTGTCACATTTTCACATTCTGGACTCCAACAAATGGAGCCTGAAAGTAATTAGAGCACCTGCATCCTTAAAGGCCGCAGCATTTATTCTGTTCTCTGGCAGCCGCCTTAATAAAAACGTCGACTCGGGTCGCGATCAGGAATCCGATCTGCCGGTACAAACACTCTCAATGTAACACTTCATGTTGGGTGGGGGGGGAGTCATAAATCATTTCTCTTATTGGACACAAAACGGAGCGTTTCTGAAAATATCTGGGTCTGATTAAGTTTTAAGCAGTGCACAAACACCCCCAACTACACTGGACACTGAAAGAGGAAGCAGATCAGGTTCATTACTCCCTTGATTAAATATATCTTTTGAAAAAATACAACAAACGACTCCTTTGCTGGAAATCTCAAGCAGCCTCTCAGCTCCTTCCTGTTTGCCCTTTTCCTCTTCTGCCCCCTTTGGACCATCTTTTACTTCCCCTCCTTTGCTTTTTCTCTGCTTCACTGGATTTGCTCTCCAGAGAACATCTAAGTGAGTAGATTTATTCATTTTAAAGGCTCTGAATTACTTTACAGCAGTCGCATATGCCAAAGTCTTCAGCCGCTGATCTCCTGAGGCCGTCAGCCCAAACGTTGCTCTTATGTCCAAATGAGCTTCGAGTTTTCACTAAATCTCCTCATCGACTCCCAGACCAGCCGCTCATTAGTGGGTGTCATGATGCAAAGATGGGAGGGACAAAAAAAAAAATCACCTTTCTGGGTTTTCTGTAGTTTACAACCTGGGTGTTCAAAGTGTGGCCCTGGGGCCATTTGTGGCCCCCAACCTCAATCAAACGTAGATGGTTGATGCAGATAAGACACTTTTTACAGAGAAAAACATCTTTAAAAAATCTTAAACATCAACCCAGTTTTACTGAACGCAAAGCATTCAGCCCCAAAAAGTGAGAAACCCATTTTATAACACAAATAATGATTTAAAATGTTACTTCAGTTCATGTTTGAGCAGATACAATTTTAAAAAGGCACAAAAAGTTTGTTTTAAGATGCTTCTTATGCCCCCATGTGCTTTAATGATTTTGGTTCTCATGGCAAATTCAGCAGAATGAAACTACTGAACTTGTCTGATTTTACACTGCAAAAACATAAAATCCTACCAAGTAGCTTTGGTATGGTTTCTAATCTCAGTGCACTTTAAATAATTGTTAATAAGCTAGTAATTATTTACTAACGTACAAGTAACTTTTCAGCAAGATACAGGATCTTGTTTTAAGTCAAGGATATTGATTTCTTTAAAACATTATAGTTCCACTGACAGATTAACTTACTTAAAAATATTTTCCTGTTAAGAGAAATAATCTGCCAGTAGAAGTAGAACTTTTGATTACTTTAGTAATCGATTACTCTGACAACTAATTGGCATATTCTACAGGTCTGTCATTTAACTACTAAATGCTTTTTATACAATGTTAGAAATACTTTAAAAGATGCAAATAAAACGTGATTCAGGTCCTTTATAAATTAAGAAATAAACATTGTTTTGAACTGAGTTAAGCTAAAATTGGGGAAACTCCAGTTATCAATGATTATTTCAATAATTGATTCATCAGAATTAATCCGATTAATAATTTTAGGCGTATTATAAACGGATCTATGAAAGTTTTGCAGATGAAAACAGAGAATTAGTTTGTCCTCAACTCATTTACTTGTCATATTTCCCATTTTTCTGCAGAATGAAAACATTCAGCTGGCACAATATGAACTATAATTTAATTTCAACTTGAACTTAATCTCCTGTGAGTTAAAATGTCAGTCTTCCACATTGATGAGGAAATTTTTTCACCCACATTTCATTTTAAAGCAGCTGATCGTTTATACAGAAACGCTGTAATTTGACTCAAGCTGTAGATAGTTGCAAAACGAACCCAAACTGTTTACTGCTCCAACCCCGTGCCTGGCGGCCAACGCGACATGTTTGAGATGGTGAGTTTGGTTTCATGCTACGCATGAGAGCAAAACATCTCTGCTGCAGTGATTTCTGCCCAGAGGACTTTGTCCTGAAAATCCACAGTTTGCTTAAAGGCAACTCTGCTAATCTAAATCATGCATCAACAGAAAGAGGCTTTCTCCTGGCAAGCTTTCCAAACATGCTGTGCTTGTTTAGGTTTTTCTGACTGTAACTGGGTCAGTGGGGTCAGCGGCGTCTGAGGTGTCGCTCCGTCTTCCAGCCCTCAGATGTTTGACGTTGTTTAGATGTCCGACTCTGGGAAGACTGGCAACCATCCAGGAATAAACTTTCTCAGTGTTGAATGTAGGAGTAAAAGCTGTTTAGATACAAACTCGTAAACCTTCATGGTGACAATCGATTCTCTAAACCAAGGGTCAAACTGGAGGCCTGTGGGCCAAAACTGGCACGCTGTGGCGTCTTGTTTGGCTCTCTAGACTCCAGAGTGATGCAAAAATAGAAACTTCAATGTAACATTTGTGGTCAAATACTATTTTATCAATCAAATATGGATGCAAGTTATTAAATGAGTTGATCTGAAGTTGATTGATCTCATCTATAGACTAAAGCGACCATTTTATTAAGAGTATGTAAAGGACTGACCATCTTTCCAAAACATAAAGGAAAGCGTTTTTAATATGCTGAATTAAAAAAATGAAATTTTAAAGTTCAAATGAAATTTCAACATTATTTTGTGTCATCTGTATTAAATACTGACTGAATAAACTAAAAATTGTGGTTTTCTCACATTATTAAACATAGACATTTATAAATTAACACAAAACATGAACTTCTCAGGTTGCTGAATAGAAAACTCAGAGCTGAAACTGTAGTTTGTTTGTCAAGTGTTTGGATCCGACACGGACTCAGTTTGAACCGGTTCTCTTCCCAGTTCTCGTATGGTGCTGCCATCTTTGTTTCTGTATTTACCGCTCTACTTAAGGTGGACAAGCAGTGACCTCTGCTGGATGGCAGCCAAACTACAAACTACAAGATAACTAAATTTAGTCTAATAACCATAAATCGATAGTTAATAAGTTGATTAATTGTTTGCATCCCTATGAACAAATCGAAGCAGTTTTAATTACGTATTGCCGCTTTACATCAACCAGTTCATCCAATTTGTTGCTGAAATTTACGAGTCAAAGCCCCAAAGTGCAAAAACTCACTTGTTTTTGCAAATTTTCTGCAAGAAACGGTCAAAAACATTGAGTTAGTGACACTAACCTGCAGCTGGAAGTATTTCCTGCTTCTGCTCCACTGCTGCCTCAATGTTACTTGATGTCAAGTTAGTCTGTGATCGATGTGGCAAGTAACAAAAAGTCACGTTTACTGCCATAAATAAGCTCAACTGTTGCAAAATGTCTCATTAGTTCTACACATCACTGCTTTTTATTGAAAAATAAATTATTGTATTGATGAATTTTAGGACTCGTCTAAATGTTTGTCTGGTTTCTCCATTGTTTCCTGTACGTTTTATTTTTTCTGACTTAGTTTTGTGTTTTTATGATACTTTGAGCTGCCTTGTTGCTGAAATGTTAAATACATATGAATTTGATTGATTTTTTAAAAATCACAAAAACAATCTTGAAGTTCTGGAGGGACTGATCAGTGTGAAAAGATGATCAATATGTCATTTAAAGACGCGACTTCAGAGCTATTTATTGATATGTTCATGGATTTTATCGCTACATCCTTGATGTTGACGTTTCCCTAAATCAGTTGTTCCCAAACTTTTTCTCCTGTGCCCCCCAATGGTTTCCAAATATTTTCTGCCCCCCCATGGATTACAAATGGCTGTCTGGTTGAAATCGACTTTTTTGGGAACAAAATGAATGTACATAGCTGGACATAGACAACAACATTGGTAGCCAACAGGCTATTTGTTAAGCTTAAGGTGATGTATTGATATTAGCTAGTCATCTTTTAGCTACTTCACCTGCATCCAACAGCTTTACTCAACTCAGTCGGTTAGTTTGGGGGGAAAAACTGTGAAAAGTTCTTTACGTTTTGCTGGTTTGCTGCCATGATCTTAACACACCTGTGTATCTCTGCACACATCTCCTTCGCTGCGGCACAGGTGTAAACACAGTGCGAGCATCGTAGCGCTCATGTTGCATTTAAAGGCGGCTCGGAAAAACACGTTACCAAATGTTAACTACGGATGAAACAGTCTTAACTGCTGATAAAAGTGACAGAGGACACAGATATGGGAAGTGCAGAAGCTCCTACTGTATCAAATTGGCAGAGGAATAACAGAAAGTTGGCCATTCTAAGGTAAAAACTCAGCGCATACTGTGTTTTTTTTGTTTTCATCCAGATGCTTCCCGCGCCCCTCGTGCAATGGCACGGCGCCCCCCTTAGGGGGCGCGCCCCACAGTTTGGGAACCTCTGCCCTAAAGGAAGGGCAGAGGTTGCACTGAACTCCAACCCTCCAGGCTTTGTGGCGTTTTTAAACTGGATTTGAAGGAAACGATTCCCTGCTGACATGCAGTCTTAGTGTTTGAGTCGTCAGATTATTGGCTCCGTTTCGCTGCTGCATGAGGTGGAAATCCAGGGTCTTCATGCTGCCGACTCCATCTGACGCTGTGTTGCGTAGTGAGTAATATAAACCCAGCTGCTCCTCTCAAAGCTCCTGTGCCTAAAACAAAACCTGTCGCTTTGATTTTACTGTAATCTTGTAATAACCTTTCTGCTTTTCCGCTCTTTGACCCGACGACTTGCCCGCCGTTACGGAGTTATTACCCGCTGGACATCTGGAAGAGTTTAGTCGCTTCACTTTTAAACACACTGTCCATAATCACATCCACAGCCTCAAACATCTTCTTTACGTTACGCAGAGCTGATTCATCCTGCTTACATCTGAATCTGGTGCAGAAAGAATATTATTAGTCATGGGCCATTAGGCCAACTCTGTGTAGAAATACCAAGATTTTACAATTTCATGGTTTTAACACAACAATTTAAAACTTAAAAGCTTTTATGAAGGGATTGTTTTTATTGAAAACAGAAAAGAGACAGTAATTTTGGAGCTAATGTAGCGTACAGAGTATTAGGATGATAAGATTTAATGTGTTTATAGTAACAGAATCTTAAGAAAACAGTCACACCTTCTCCTTTTACCTACTGAGTAGCTTTTTATGGACGATGCCGACCATAAATACTGGAGATGTTTGTTTTTTCTTTTAGTCGTTGATATATTTATACTGTTTTTGTTGATTCTTGTTCATTGTTTCTTCCATTATTCATGTTTGTTTTTCTTTGGTTTCTGGAAGGTCGACTGGAGCTTCAGATAAATAATCTGTTGGGTTTCATAAAGTTAATCCCAATATAGATTAAATTACCTAGACTAAACAGTTTGTTTTTATCTTTTCTTTTCAGCAATATAGGATCTTGCTTTGAATCAATGATTCCTGAGTATTCATGAGAAAGTGCCAGTTGCACTGGCAGATTATTTCACTTATAACGTTGGAAAAATTTATTTTTATTGCAAGAAGAGCTAGAACTTTTTAAAAATCTAAATTAAATAATTATTTGCATAAAACAAGCTCTATATGGCCATTTAAAATGATCAGTTTATCTGATTTTACTCTTTATAGTCAAATGTGTGAGTAAAATGAATATTGCCTTTTTTATTCTATGGACTTCTGACAACATGTATCTGAAATTCAAAGCAAAAATTGACTATTTATTTGCAGAAAAGATGCAGCGCGTTCAGACCTCAATAATGCAAAGATCAAAGTTAAAATTCACGTAGAAACAATAATAGTAATGTTTTAACTCGGAAATCAATAATTGGTGGAAAAACCAGGAGGTTTTCACTGCAGTGGGTCCAGAGCTGTTTGTAAGTTAATGTAAGTTAGTTTTGTCTCATTTCAAGTGTACTAAGATATTTGCTTGACCAAAAATACTTGGTAGGATTTTGTGTTTTTGCAGTGTAGGACTGTAAATCCTAGTATTATTGGCACCATAACGTTAAAACCCTTGACACCTTAAACCGATTAAGCATCACAAAACGTCTTTGTTACTTAATGCGTCTCTGAGCGTCAGAGCAGGCCTGTCCTGTGTGGATATGCTGGCGCTACAGAGCCTGCGAGTCGGGACAATACATCAAAGTTTAATGCAGAATAATAGCTCTGCTGACAGCTGAGCTCTCGTAAAGATGCCTCTTCCCGAGCAGAAGATTTCTCCCTCTGATAATCGCTGTGATCTGGGCGGCGGGTCACCTGCTCCGCTGCTGAACTGCACCTGTGTACAAGCATGCATGTCTGAGCCAGATGCTGCAGCTGCTGCTGCTGCTGCTGCTGCTGCTGCTGCTGCTGCTGCTGCTGCTGCTGGGGGTTTTTATCTTCTGAAGTCTCCTGGTAAAGACTGACAGGATGTTTCCACGGCAGAGAAAAGTGAAGCTTTGATTTCTTGTAAGAGGCTGTGGCAGACGTGTTTTGTGAATAGGGGGTGTTTACATGCCAAACCCGAGACTTTCACAGAGGGAGGAAGAGAATTCATCCTGTTCGGCCTCAGGATGAATTATGGATGCCACATGTCTAAAGCTGGAGGCCACTCTTCAGCCGGAGTGCTTTTCAAGGATGGGTAATTGAGGTGCACTGCTAAAAGATGCTAATATTCCACAGAGAAGGCCTCAGAAGCTCATTTAGGGGCTGAATGGGTTTTATAAACAGCTTTAGGTTGTTGAATAAATTGCCTGTTGCACTACAGTTTTCGTTAATATGCATCTGCATCACAAACATAATTACACATGCACACTTCCGCACCCCGGGTCACAGAGATCCGATTCTGCATCCGTTGCATCCGGCACACTTTCCTTTCTTTTAACCAATCTGTTGTTTCTTAGAGTCTCAGAAAGAGGAAACGCTGCAAATGTGAAAACCAATTTCCTAAAGGGGACATATTATGCGAATCTCACATTTTGCGCATTTTTATGCTGATACTATAACATTTGAGTCTCTGCTTCTTCTAAAACCAGCTCAAGCATTTAGAGAAAAAAACACATTGGCAATAAATACATGTTTTTTGGTGTCTGGAAAAAGGGTTGTTTCAAAAACCTCCCCAACAATAATGTCACAACTTAGCAGGCACTGCCCGTCACCTAGCAACCCCAGAAATGCGCAGTCCGTTACCTAGCAACCCAAGTTAAACTCCAGCACATTTGACCACTTTTGCACTGTACAATGGCTGCTGGAAAAGTATTTTGTTTTTGACTTACTATTTATAAATATCCTGGTAAAAACCAGCTACTAGTTCTAGTTTATTCAGAGGCTCTGGACTCGGTCGAACTTTGAATTTTTACACAATCGATATTTGACTAATTGGCTTCTTTCACTTCCTTTGGTGCCTTTGATAAAATTACAGGCAGAATACAATTCAAAACAGAGCAGAAGATCAACGTCATCGTTCATAGCTTCTCTTTCTGTTCCCTGATTGGCTGAATTTCAACCCGGGCAGAGAAATCCTCTTCAATGGGAGAAACCCAGACTGATCTGTGATCTGTGACGTGAGATCAGAATCAAGCAAAGCGGCGCAGGAGGGCAAAGGCCAGGCTAATTCAGAAACCACTTGCTGCATTCCTGGTTGTGCAGGAGGCTCTACGTCTGCTTTTCAAAGATATACGGTTGTATATCTGTAGCCATTTTCCCATGCAAATTTAAGCGTTGAGTTGGGGGGCGTGGCCACCAGCAGCTTGTAGGTGACAAGACGCCCTGAAACAGGCGCTCAAAATAGGCAGAACTGAGCAGATGAAAATCTTAATATCTCAGAATGATTCTGTGCAAAAAAAATGTCCTGAACAGGTTTTTTACAGACCTATTCCTCCATCCTAACCTGTTCAAGGAAGCATAATAGGTCACCTTTAAGATGAAAGGCTTCACACCCACTGCCTACATGCAGAGTCTCTTCCGACACCTTCCAGCGACGGCGCCTGCTGTAGCAGAGGCTTGTGCTACGGAGACGCACTCGAGCTAGCATCCCTCCCCACACCCATCGGCGCCGCAACACGCTTGCATCCCTGCCTGCCTCCTGCTCACTCCATTCCTCCCTCTTCCTTCTCCTCCTGCCAGCCGGGAGGGGAGCAGAAAAGGTGCAGAAGCAGAAGGACTCGGCTGTCGAGAGGGATGAGCTTCCATTAAAAGCCCGAGGCGCAGCCGCCTTGTTTTCCCCCCCTCACGTCGTTCCGTGTGGCACGGTGGGGTTTTTCAGGCGTGGAACACGCTCAGCCACACGCAGGGCGTGAAAAGCGACACTGGCTATGATGCTAGATAATTGCTTCCCATTTCCCCGTGTCCTCAGACAAAAATAGCATGTTGCCGGTGCAGCATGGGAGCTGTGATTGCTGTGGATCGATGCACAGAGTGGACAGCATTTTCCAGGCATAAAGTCTGCACAACACCTAGCTAAACCAAGCAAGAAATGCTCCGTATGCCAGCCTGCATAGTCTGGGAAGGCTCCTCAACGTAAACACAGCTTGTGTGTGAGCTTTTGGTGTGGTGGCAATCCCCAATATAGTCCAGACATTTACACAGGCCTAAGTGTTGTTTTGTCACACCTCGGTGTTACCTGCATCGCATCCGCAGATCAAAACTCACCGCCCAACTCATTCCCTCCCCGAGTCCAGCCCCCATCTCCTAACTTCATGTTTTTCTTCCACATAGCGGACATTTCAGGTCCGGCGGACGACTCCAGAGGAAAATTGTTTATGTTTAATCCTCCTCATTGATGCATTCAGCAATTACAGGAGGCATCTATAGGTGCTCCACAGCCAGAGGCATGTAAAAACAAACCAAGCTGCAAATAAACCAGATTCACCTCGCAGAACATGTGCATTGCAAATCCTATCTCTCATAAGAGCCAAAACTGGCTCCGCACACCGATAAACCGTCTCCAGGTGCTGCAAACGCGCATCCAGGTGAAGCAGGGAGGCGAAACGACAAAACCCACATTCAAGTTGAGTGTGAAGAACAACCACTGCAGTGCAGTACTGAACACAACCAGGTGCTGAGATCCTGCCTGTTCAGAGCCCAACACCAGGCTAACCATGCTGGGTAACTGATCAACTACAGCTGCCTGCACAAACACAGGGAGAAACAAGAGCAGAAGCAGAAGAAGAGGCAGAGGACGAGCGACGGCCTCGCGTTTACTCACCAGCACTGGCAGGACACAGCAGAGACACCAAGAGCACAATCACCAGCGTCAGGATCTTCACATTCATTTCTGCACTCCCCTCTGGCTCTCCGCTCGCCACTCGCTGATATACTGTAGTGGTGTGTGTGTGTGAGGGAGAGAGAGAGTGTGTGTGTGTGGATGGGAGGGGGAGAGAGCAGCTGAGCGAGCAGCAAAGGAGAGAGAGAGACTGTTTGCCTCTGTGTGTGTGTGTGTCAGTTTCTAGGAATGTGTGTGTGTGTATATCAGTGTGTGACGGCTCCCTCTCCACCACTGAAGGCGCGTCTTTATCTCAGCGTCTCTTCTTCTGGCACAGGATCCAATCAAGTTCAGAGGAGCTGGTCCCGGTCCGTCAGCCTGCCGGAGAGCTTCTGAGCCGACTGGGTCATGTGGCTTATGTATCACTGACTCTGTGGGTCACAGACAAGCCCACCATCATCTCCACCCCTTTCCTGCTAACAGGCAAAGCATTAAGGAAACGGGGAAAAGGGGCTGGGTGGCGCATGCAGGTTCATGATTAAACCCTGGTTGAAAAGGCTTTGAATCAAACGGGATCCAGAAATCTAAACACCAGTTCATGATGGGAGGGAGGGAGATGGAGGAGAGGGAGGTGTGAGGTGAGGTTTCCACACTGCAAAAACACAAACTGGTCATTAAACAAGACACTGGCAGATACTTCACTTATTGCTAGGACTTTATCACCAATATTGAGGGATTATTGACCTAAAATGAGCCTCAGAATGTTTCTGAAAAGTTACCTTTAGGTTCGTTTTGTCTTATTTCAAGTGTACTAAGATATGGCACTAGAAAATAAACAAAAATACTTGGTAAGATTTTGTTTTTGCAGTGAAGGTGCAAGGTTTGTTTTCCACACTGAAAAAAAAACCTTTCCAAATATTTTTGCCCATTTTCTCGTACAAATATCTTCGTTTTCTGTTATTTCAAATGTATTAACTTACAAGTAACTTGTCTCCAAGATATATTAAAGACTTGTTTTAAGAAAATAATTCCTTAACGTTAATTAAAAAAAAACACACAAGTTCCACTGGCAGATTATTTAACTTATATGAAAAACTTTTTCATCAATATTAAGAGATTATTGACTTAAACCAAACTCCAAATTCTTGCTGAAAAGTTGCTTATGTGAATTTTGTCACATTTCAAATGTACTAAGATTTCCGCACTAGAAAATAGAGAAAAATACTTGGTAAGATTTTGTTTTTGCAGTGAAGGTGCAAATATTTTTGTCCATTTTCTAGTGCAAATATCTCCGTTTTCTGTTATGTCAAATGTACTAACTTACAAGTAACTTGTCTCCAAGATATATTAAAGACTTGTTTTAAGAAAATAATTCCTTAACGTTAATTTAAAAAAAAAAAAAACACACACAAGTTCCACTGGCAAATTATTTCACTTATATGAAGAACTTTTTCATCAACATTAAGAGATTATTGACTTAAACCAAACTCCAAATTCTTGCTGAAAACTTGCTTATGTGAATTTTGTCACATTTCAAATGTACTAAGATTTCTGCACTAGAAAATACCAAAAATACTTGGTGAGACTTTGTGTTTCTGCAGTGCAGCTTTGTGTCTGCACCGTCTTTTCTGCGCCTCTACATCATTTCGCTGTTTGAAGTTGGTGACACTCCGAGCAACAGCAGGAAAGACCCGATCAGAGCAGCCCACTCCACGGCTCACAGCGTTTGTTTCAGCCGCACTGTGAAGTCATTTGATTTATTTCGCTACACAGATTATATTCTTTCTGTGAACAAAAGCCGCTGTGAAACCGCACCCTGCGAAATGAGTCTGCTTGTTTCTGATGTCGTGTTTATCGGACGATAAACAGGAAAGGTTCCTGTGAATTGTGAGAAGTACAACTTTCCTTATCGCCTTTGGCCAAAGAAGGCAAAGTTTCTCCCATTTTTCAGAAAGGACTGTAAAGTTTACCATAAACATGTGAAAGAAACAAAACTCACCCAGTGACATCATGCTAGAGGATCAGGGCCGAGGAAACAAAACGCAAGAATTTAAACTACTTTTTCTCAGAATTTTGACTATTTTCTCAGAATCAGAATTGTTTAAATTGTTAATGCACCATCAGTGAAATCTAGTCATAAAACTAAAATCTATAAATAAATTTAGGAGAAACTGTCAGTGTAGATAAAATGCAAGTTTATAAATCCTAAACAATTAAGAAACAGTTACTTGGTTATTGATCTGCTGACAACATAATTGACAAACACATAAGAATGTTTGGTTATTTGTTTGGATTTTGACACAGATTTATAATTCTGAAATTACAGTGAGAATAGTGAAAATTCAGGAGAAAATATAAAGTATGAGAAAATTATAAAAATTTTAATAAAATGTTCATATTACAACAAAATGTCAGAATTCCGAAAAACTTTGAATTCTGAGGAAAGGTCAGAATTATGAGAAACAAAATGTGGATTATTTGATTCACATCGAAATTCTGTGAAAAATGTCAAAATTTTAAAAACATAAAATTTATGACAAAATGTCATAATTCTGTGATTAAAGTCAGAATTCAAAGAAAAACATCAAAATTCCCAGGAAAAGTGAGAATTCTGAGAAAAAGTCTGAATTTTTATTTTTTATTTTTTAGGGGCTCTGATCCTCGTCCATATCTCTCTATTCTTCACCCTGAAGTTGAAAGATTTTTGTCCAAAACCACTTAATCAGACTCCAAACCACAAAGTTAAAAACCCGGCAAAGAATGAAAATAAATAAGACACTTAAGCGGCTGATTAATCTCAATTATTTATGCCTAAGTGATGAACTGTTTACATTGGGTCAATTTACTGTGAGTCCAAAGATCCGAGTCCCCAGAGGGCCACAGTGACACATGATGGATGGAGCCCTGAGAAGCAACCCGCCCCCCGTGTTGGTCCTCAGCCTCTTGTACTGTGTGTCGCTAAGCGGTTCTGAGCGGACCGGTTCTGATCGGACCGGCCCTCTGACCCTCCACTCTGCAGATCCCGCTTCACACAGCTCCGCCATTGTCTTCACAGGACCTCCGGGTCGCAGAGGCCGCCACGTCTGCCACGTCTGCCACCCACTTGAGGTCCAGCAACGACACCAGCCTCCATTTTTACACGCAGCACTTGAAGCTTTCAGTTCTTGTGAAGCCACCCGTCACACCTCCAGGGTGACTGAAAGACCCGCAGACGCTTATCCGGGCCTGACCTTCTTTTACGTGAGATAACCCGAAGAAGGAGTCCGTTCCCTGCATTTTCTCAGAGGTGCTCACTGATCGCTCACAGAAACGCGGAGTAATTATTTCCAACGGCTCATAATGAGCAATGCAGGGAGTTACAGCTCCATTACAGACTCATTTGGAAGTCAGGAGTAGTTAATTTAAAATTCATTTCCATGCAGCACTCAGAGTCGGTCTCTAAGCGAAGAGCCTGCACTGTTGTTTCAAATTAACAGTTAATGTCACAAGTATTCACACCCCTGAGCCTCTTCACATTTCTTCATAAAATAATCAAAAGTTGGATTTTATGACACAGAACAGCAGAGAGATGTAAAAAAAATGTTAGCTCAATTATTCAGCTTTTTTTTCCTTCTCTCAACTGAAACTTAGCAACCAAATTTTAAAGGAGACCTTTTTTTTAATTCACGTTTTGCAAGTTTTTCTATTTCCATTTGTGTTTCTGCTGCTTCTAAAAACAAACCAAGCACTTAGTAAAAGCACCAGCTGCTTTCTGACAACAAGTTAAGGTTTTTAGTGTCTGGAAAATGAGCCGTTTCAAAAACCTGCAGATTGTTAAGCTGATTGACACTGTGCTGTTACCTAGCAACCCAAGCTGAAGTCCAGCATGTTTGGTCAGCTGGTTTTACAGCTGTATGAGCTGTACAATGGCTGCTGGAAAAGACAGTGATTTATTGTTGACTTACCGTCCAGAAACCACTTACTGTATTATTGTTGGTTGTGCTGGAGGCTCTACTTTTGCTTTTCTGGACATTTGGTCAGCTGGCATTAAAACCAGCTGACCAAATGTTCTGGAGCTCCACTGGGGTTGTTAGGCAACAGACTGGGGTTACTAGGCAACAGGGCAGTGCCTGCTGGTTTGTGAAGTTAGGGATTTTGGAGGGTTTTTGAAATGTCTCATTTTCCAGACATCAAAAAACATAAATTTACTGCCAAAAAACTGGCTGGGTGAGTGTTTGCGCTTTTTAGAAGCAACGGAGACTCAAAAGTATCTCTAAAAATGGGCGAAATGAAAAATGTGCATAATTAATCCCCTTTAAGAGAATTGCTATGGATCTTGGGTAAAGATTATTTTTCTGCACCAGTTTTGTGGCAGCTTATCACTTGAACAACCCAACAAAACGTCTCTAGGTTGTAACACGACAGAAACGTGGAAAAGGAAATAAATGAATTGCAAAGTAGTCAAGATACATGGAGTCACATTAAAGCCAGGATCCAGGACGTGGTCCAGGTGTTGCCAGTGTTATTTTATAGCTGTGGACTGATTAGCTGTTAAAATGTAATACGAACATCGGATAACGGCGACTGAGTCTTGGTAAAGTTGGCATTGAGGGCTTAACCATTAGCAGCCCATTAGCTGTAAGTAGCTCGAAGCAAAGCCTGTAATGAAAACCCAACAGATGGCGTTTCCTGTGTGTGTGTCGGTGGATTGTGTTCGGCAGACAGTGGGGGATTGTGGGGGTTTTTCGCGCTCAGGGATGTGGGGAGATACCTGGCAGTCAGAGGGCAGCAATACAGCCGCATACGTCTCAACACAGGAAACACTCGGCTGTTTACAGGAAGCGTTTGATGGAGGAACGCCGTTCATGTTGGATGAGGTCACTGATGACGGCGTTTCCTCATTCCTGAGCTTTTAATAACAGTCAGACATTCCTGAGATGATGGAAAAGGTGTTTCTGCTTTTTCTGACATTTATGCACAAATCATCAACAGGTGGTGGCATCAACAGCTGTGGATAAAGACGTTTAAAAACAGCAGCATTCAAAATAATTGTGTTTCCTGTTTATCATCCTCTTCTAAATAAAGCCGTCAGATGCTAATGAAGTGCGCGGATGTTTGTTTGCGTTTCTGTTTGGGTGACTAATTGAGCAGTGGCAAGCTAGCAGTGTTGTTGTTTGTCCAAACACTTCCGCATCTGTTTCCATGGGTTTAGCATCCATCAGATGCAGCAGCAGCTTTGATTAAAATGGAAAACAAATCAAACATCCGTCTCTGCAGGAGGCCGTTTCATCAGCCTGCTGAATCCAGAGTGTCGGATCGAAGCCGAGCCGTCGGCCATCAAACAAAGAAGGTCTGATGTTGTTGGAATATTGCGACGCTTTAAACAAACGCAGCAGCCGCTTTATGTCATTAAATGTCAGGAATCAGACGCCTTTCATGGTGACTTTATCGACGCCAATCCATTTTCTGTAAAGCCTGCAGCAAGACTTTCTCTCTATAAACACGTTTTTAGTAATTTCATGCATGATTCGGGTTCCTCATGTTAATTAAAAAACAAAGTTTTTTCCCCTTAAAGGTAAGAGACATCATTACATGCATGTTGCACAATTCATAATTAAGTTGAGACATGATTTTAAAGAAGACAGACAGGAAGTCTGTTTGTAAAGTCTGAGACAGGTTTGTGGTTTTTCCTCCTCCAAATTAAGACTTTGAACTTTAGACATCAGCTGTCATTCCTTGGAAATCAAAACGCTCGCGGTCCAGAGAGGACAGCAATTTTCACAGCTTCAATCACCGAAATTAATGTCTAACTTTCTACCTGTGAAATTTCTGTCTGAGGTTAAAAAAATGTTTAATTATAACATGTTTTATCATCTTGTTCTGCAGAAATGTTTCACCATTTGGGACTGAATGAACTGATGATGCTGACTGACTCATGAACTGCTCCGAGTCTCACAGGGTTCATGTTCTTATAACTAAAATGACTCATGACATGGCTGCAAACCTCCGAACAAAATTAACTAAAATGGTAAAGTCTGTGCTAAAGAAATGACCTGAACATAAAACAGAAACAGGTTTCATTAATAAAAGACTTAAAACTGATTTTGAAAATAAAGACCCAGGCAGAAATTATAATTTAAACACTTTGAAATCAATACAATCCATTTATAAGTCAAACTAAATATGTTTGGTAGATTTTGTACAACGGGTTAAAAATGGCAACATTTGTTACGTTTCCAGCTGCTGTGGTTCACTTTCACACTGACCTGTCAAACTGAAATCCTGTTCCCCTCCTGGCCTGTGGGGGCGCTGCACCAAGAAAGACTGAAGGAAACAACACAAAAACTTATGAAGAAGACATGAGCGCAAAGTTTAACCAAAAATAGACCAGCATCAGATATTTGTTTTTAATAAAAAAAAAATAGCGTTAGACTTGTGCGTTTGTTTTGGTTGTTTTTACCCAGAATGCCCTGTGTTGTAGCTCACTTCCTGATTTTAGAACGTCTCTGGTTTGCTTGTTGTTCAAACTGCACCAGAGTTCACTTCAACTAAAACTAGGTCTCAGTTTTTATAGTTTTTAGTGTTTACTTTTTTTGGTCCAATTGAGTTTGATTAGCATTCACACCTCAAACGAACCAAACTTTCCAGAGTTCGATTAAATTGACAGAGCAGAGCTGGTCTGACTTCATCCTAAGAAAACCTGTTTGTTTTATACTTTTATGGGACATACAATAAAAAATGCTAAACTAATAAAATGCACAAAAAGCTGTAATAAAAAAGTGCTGCTAGTTAAACTGAATCAGTTTTGGGGAAACGATCCTCGGAGCTCAACTTGCTCTGCAGATTCTGAGAACAGAGGAGGAGATGATTGGCAGCGCTGGGCTGAGAGGCCATCAGGGGGGATCTGGGGAGGTTTGGCCCCTAAAACTATCTGCACCGTGTCGGTTTATCTGGGGAGATCAAAGAAGAAACATTTCTTTAGTGATAAATGTTGGGGGATGTTCTGTTCACCAAGAGAGAAACGCCTCAGACTCGGCTGAAAAATCTGCATGAATTTATGATTCTGACAGGAAACCTTGGTGGTGGCAGCATTATGATGTGGGCCTTCATGACTGCAACGAGTTAATAACTTTGACTTGAGTTAAACGACTTCAGTAGTTTGATAATCCAACACGATAAGGAGGAGAATGTTTTCAAACAGGTTTTTATATTTTTGTTTTAAATTGATTTTGTTTGTATTTTATTTTGGATATTTAAAATGTCTTTCAGTTTTAGTGTTGGTACAAAATTAAAGTTTATCAGTTTTTGAGAGAGATAATTATCATTCTTATTATCTCATGAAAAAGGATTTAAGTTAACAAAAACAAATCTTTATGTTAAAAACTGAAGATTTGATTACAAATAGAGATTCACTTTATTGCCCCACAGAGGAAAATCCAGGCGTAGCAGCAGCAGCATTGATACACGCATATTTTAAAGTGTTAAAAAACTGATGCAAATTTCCAGTCTAATAAATAAAATGTATATTTTTTGAAGGAAAATTTTGTTTTCAGAGACTTAATAATCCATTTTATTTATGGTTTCCATTGTTAGTGGCTTTTTATTTACATTTTGCTTATTGTTTTTGGTTGTATTTCATTCTAAATATTTAAAACATCTTTCAGTTCCAGTGTGAGGAATTCTTTAAAAATTAGAGAACAAATTGCATTTCAAAGTGCTTTACATAATTAGAATAAAAACAGTGATGTTGAATAAACAGTTAGAAAGAGAAAGACAATTTTTTAAAAATGGTCTCAAAACAACAATGCATATTGTAAATATATTACATATACTACATATATATTGTTTTATATATATAATATGTAGAAACCAAGAAACTATGCAGAAAAAACAGAGATACCAACCGGAATGCTATTTAAAATGCATAAAACTGCAAATAACTAAATATCAGCATTGATGTCAACATTTAATGAGTTTCACTGAAATGCTTTGTAAAATTATCTCTTTTCCAAATAATCTTTTTATCCTATAAAGTCTGCAGGTTTTCGCAGTTTTAAGCTGCTTTCTGATCCATTCAAACATCATATTGCTGCGTTTTGCTGTGATGGCCTGTAGTTTGCTGCCCTGCTCTGCGCCCTCATGGCCCAGTCAAGCTCAGCTTCTCCTCAGATATCTAACCATAAATACGGGGAGCCTTTTCTACCTCTTCATGTCTAATCAGTAGGAAAATCTGCAGCGGATCGTCTGCAGGTGCCAGGTGATATCAGTGTCTCTGACATCATCACCCTCCATGTTTCACTGCTTACGCTGAAAAGACTCAAACTCCTCCTCTTTGCTTTCATATTTGGCGTTTGATGTTTTCCAATGAAAGGTAAATTAATGATGCCAATCATCATGGTTTTACTTTTACAATCCTGTTTGACTTCAATCATCCACCCACCGTTTACTGTAGCAAACGATCAACCAGAGTCAAAACAAGCCGAATCAGCAGGACGTTTCATCCACAGTGGGAAGTTAAAGTTTGAAAATGGATGATTTGTTTCCTATGAAGACATTATTTTTCCCTCGGCCAAAGACTGAGCCTGCTGCAGCTTGGTCCTGGTGGAGGAACTGACCGATGAGAGATAAGGAAATGTTTTCTGGGGGAGACGACAGACAGACTTTGAATCCTCACAAAAGCTTCGTCTGCTGCAAACTGATGGAGCTAAAGATCATTGCAACTGGAACATAGTTCAATCGGATTTTCATTATTTTTCATTTTTAACCTCGATACATGAGGCAGGATATTTTAGACAAAGCAAGTAAATGTCTGTACTGTCAAAATACCACTATTATTTCAAACAGAAGAACCTGCAGATGTGGTTTCTTTTCTGTGTTTAATCCTTTTGATTATGACGCCAAACCAGAACCTTTTATTGAAGATAAAACATCTTCAGAAACTGAGGAACATGATTCAGCTGCCTCTTTCTCACACACTGGTGATTTAATGAAAGTAATCAGTCCTGAACCTGGTTCTCTTAAAGGTTTCTACATATTATATATATATGTAAAACAATATATGTAACATATGTAATATATTTACAATATGCATTGTTGTTTTGAGACCATTTTCAAGTAATATATGGATAATGGCATAATAACGCAATTTTGTTCTCTTCAATTTTTAAAGAATGGGAAAAATTTAACATTTTGCACAGTTATGTACTTACATTTTGGTCTAAGCTGCTTCTAAAAGCAACCAAAGCCCTTAAAACAAACCAACAAAACAGTTTTACTCCAATAAGTTGATGCTTTTTAGAGTCTTGAAAATTAACTGTTTCAAACTTTTTGAAACCTGAATCATGCAAGTTTTTGAATCAAAAACTTGTGGAATGAAATGTCACAAATCGACACAAACTGTCTGTTACCCAGCAACCCAAGCTGAGCTGCAGCAAGTTTGGTCAGCTGGTTTTACCTCTGTGTGCGCTGTACAATGGCTGCTGGAAAGGACAAGTTATTTCTTATTGAATTACCATCCAGAAACCAGTTGCTGCATTATTGTTGCTTGTGCAGGAGGCTCCACTTCTACTTTTCAAAGATATCCTGTTGTATATACAACAGCGTTGAGTTGGGGGCGTGGCCAGCAGCAGCTTATCTGGATTTAAAGTGACAGAGGCCCTAAATCAAGACAGGCAGAACTGAGCAGACTGAAGTCTCATTGTCTAAGAACGAGTTTGTGCAAAACATGTAATGAGAATGTTTTGTATAGACCATAGACTGATCCTAATCTGTTCACTCAGCCGTCAGTTTCTAATTCTCCTGTCATGAACTTTATCAGTTCAGATGCTCACTGAGCTCTGAGTCCGACACCCTTTCTTACCTTTACATTCTCTGACTGTGGGCTGAATTTACTGGGAAGAACGCGACTCTCAAATGTTTCCTCTTTATAATAATCCTTCTCACTTTTTATGAGTATTTATTAACATTTTGACCTGGATCATTTGGAAGTGGCTTCATAGCCCATTCCAACAGCAGCAGCTGTGTCTGTAAGGTTAATACTGACGTCTTTTCTTCTTGACATTTTGATAAACGTCTTTATGTTTCAGATCAGCAAACTGTCTAAACTCCTGGCTCCAACTCACCAGGAATAAAAGTACCAAATTAATTTAATCAACACCTGGTTGCTTCTTTTCCTTCTAAACCCCAAGAATAGACCAAAAATGTGTTCAGTTTTTATCTTGTATGTCTTAAGAAAAGACAGATTTTCTCTTATCGTTCGTAGGTCAAAGCTCGAACGTCTTTCCAACAGAGGAAATGGTTTGCAGGCGGCTGCGATAGATGAATCTGTGCTTTTCTGTAAATATTCTGGACCTGCCGACATATTTCTGAGTGGCTCTTTCTTAAATAAACCACCTGGTTTAATGCAGGTTATCAGAAGTGAGAGACCCAGTGATAAACTTCATCGATTGATTGGTAGCTGGAGGCCTGTGTAGGGAAATTGTGAGGAGATTGAAGGGAAAACGGCTAAAATCTGGTGAAACATGCAGTTATGTAAAGGTTTAATCCATCTCAGACTGTCTGAACTGTTTTATGTTCAGTTTCAGTTCCACATAAATGTGATATAAAAAACCAGCAGATAAAGAAAAAACATGTTATAAAGGCAAAAGAGGGGAAAACTCAAAGTGTTTTTGAAGTCGCTGCTCTTTTGTCTCTTATCTGCCTGTAAAATTTCTCTTTGATGCCTTGTCACCTTCCTCCATTATGAATTCTCTTTGCTCTTTCTCAGCAGAAAAACCGCAGCCCTTTTTGTTTAAAAGGTTCCTTTTTTTCCCCGTACAATCGAAATAAATTATTCATGGTCACCAAGACAATAAAGTTTTAGCAGATCTGGAGAGTACTTCTCCAGCTGCAGACAAGGAAATAGTGCAAGAAAAGGAAACGTTGTTAATGAAACTGTGTTTTATGGCGAACTCAGAAGTTGAATTTGTTTCTGTTTTATGTGAGTCACTCTAGTTCCCACCTGCCCCTGTGGGGGCAGAGAAGGGGCATTTCTCTACATGAGACCCATTAAACTCACGTTTTAGCTCAATGAAACGCAGATGGAGAGAACCTGACATCTCACTGAAACTCAGACTCCTTCGCTCAGGGCTGGACTAAACCTTTTTGGGGCCCTGAGCAGATTGTAATTTTTGGCCCCCTGTACCAATGTGTCAACACCAGATGCTTAATTATTCCTAAACAACTCTAAATGTAACTAGTGGCTATCGTTAGCATAATTTGTAAGTAGCTTATATCATAACCATTTTATTATGACCTTACAAAAGTAGCAGATTAACTATTTTACAGTAACTAGGCCTGTTGCCATAATCAAATCAATTATTGGCATGATAAAAATTAAAATGAGCTCCATAATTTCCATTTGCCTGTTTTATTGTTTTTCTCTTTTCTCTCTTTCTATCAGAAACTGAATGATAAATGTTTTCACTCTGGTGTTTTGGTCTCAACTAGCCGTTTTGTGAAGAATACGTTTGTTTGCAGAGATTTCCTAAATGATTTAGTTTGTTGTTTTATTTTGTATATCTAAAATGTCTTCCACCTTCAGTGTTAAATGTTCATTAGAATATGAAGTTTTTTTGATTTTTGATTATGTGTTTTCCATTACATTATATTACTGTAATTGTCTCAAAACAACATTGTCCTTTATTTATAACTTCCAGTAAAATTTACTGTTCAGCAAATGTGTTATTATGACAGGCCTAAAAGTTGATAAACACTAAATTACAAGTTTTATATCTTATATTTCCTCAGCAGCAGCAATCAAAAGAAATTAATTATTCGTAATAGCAACTATAAAAACAATACAGAAATTGTTTTTAGTAGTATTTAGTTTGTATTATTCACCGTATTTTAAATATGTTTTTATGTTGCTTGTTTGGTGCTCTTGGGGGCCTCCTGGTGGTGTGGAGGCGCCATGCAGCTGCTTAACCCGCAACTGCTTTGGGCCGGCTCTGCCTCCACTTCATTTCTCCATTACTTTCTCTTTTTGTTGGTTTAATTACAAGGAACAAGGAACAATATTTATGGCTGCGGCATCCAGAAAGTTAGCAGAACTGAATGACAAAGTGAAATTGCTATTGAGAAAATAAGAAATACAGCCGTTTTCTTTGTGCTGGGTCTTTTTTAAAGAAGTTTAATATGGCTGTGAATGGGTTTTTAAAAGAAGAATAGAGACGGGAAAGACAAACAAAGACAGAAAGGGAGTCGGGGAAGGATGTGCTGTCCTTTGTGCTTTGGGCAGGATGGCAGCTGTTGATGAATGGATGTCTGAAGAAACTGCGTCTCCTCACTGGGAACGCCTGACCTCTCAGTTACGTAGCAACTAGACTTTGGAGCAAGGAATCGTATTTCACATCATCTCTATCTGCCGATGCGCGCAGCCATAAATCTAAGCCGGCATGCGTTCCTTTAAGGAGGAGGCGTCGCATTCATTTCCCTTCTTCTTTCTGTTTTAACTCTGGGGTTTATGTTTGAGGTCAATTGAAAAGTTCCTTTGAAGGCGCTGAAGGGTTTTCTTTTCTTTTTCTGGCAGTAGATCCAACAGAACCTCACAAATGGCCAATACTTCAGTAAAAATGCAGAGAAACATGGAAAACGCACAGCAGAACTCGAACGTAATGTGTTTGACACCAGAACCGAGCCGACGCACTGAGCCCGTTTCCTCCATCAGCCAACATGGCTGCTGACGCGATCTGTTTACAGATTGTGGATTTTCCCGTGATGGTTGCAGTTTGGAGTAATAAAGAGACCTTAACAGCTAGATATTAACATTTCATTTGTGTTATTTTTTATGAGGGTTTAATTAAAATGCAGAGATTCAACAGGCTGTGGTCCTTCTGTTCGTGCTTCACAGCCCTTAAACTTTTTCTTCTTCAGATATTTTAACTTATTTTAGAGGGATTGTTTTACATTGTTTTGATCTTCAGTTTTTAATTCTCAGCACTGACTCAGCTGGATTTAGGTGTGGACTTTAACTAGACCATATGATCTAGTTTATTGCTTTAATCTGCATGTTTAGGATTGTTGTGCTAAACATGCAGCTAAAACGTCACTAATATTTGCTGTATTTCGCTCAATCCCATCAACTCTTGAGTTAATCCAAAGTTTTCATTACACAGCAATATTTTTAAGCAGTTATGAGACACGATGCTGAAACCTCAAACTGCTACAGCAGCTAAAGCCTTTTCTCTGCCTGCATTTCCCAGAATGCTGTGTGGCTCAGTGAATATTCTGAGAGATTTATCTATTGACATTGATCACATGTCCATCACATTATATATAGTTATTGATTTAATGTCCAGTCAAGTGCCACTCCATTTTTGTTGCACTCATTTCTTTGGAGGTTTTCAATTCCTTCAGTAGTTTGCGGTGCAGCGCCCCTATAGGCGGGGAGGGGAACAGGTTTTCTAGACGGTTTGTAGTGCAGCGCCCCCACAGGCGGGGAGGGGAACAGGCTTTCCAAAGGGTTTGCGGTGCAGCGCCCCCACAGGCGGGGAGGGGAACAGGTTTTCTAGACGGTTTGTGATGCAGCGCCCCCACAGGCGGGGAGGGGAACAGGCTCTCCAAAGGGTTTGTGGTGCAGCGCCCCCACAGGCGGGGAGGGGAACAGGCTCTCCAAAGGGTTTGTGGTGCAGCGCCCCCACAGGCGGGGAGGGGAACAGGCTCTCCAAAGGGTTTGTGGTGCAGCGCCCCCACAGGCGGGGAGGGGAACAGGCTCTCCAAAGGGTTTGTGGTGCAGCGCCCCCACAGGCGGGGAGGGGAACAGGCTCTCCAAAGGGTTTGTGGTGCAGCGCCCCCACAGGCGGGGAGGGGAACAGGCTCTCCAAAGGGTTTGTGGTGCAGCGCCCCCACAGGCGGGGAGGGGAACAGGCTTTCCAATGGGTTTGTGGTGCAGCGCCCCCACAGGCGGGGAGGGGAAGAGGGTTTGAATGGTTTGGCACGAGACAGTGTGAAAGTAAGCCGCACCAGCTGAAAATGGAGCAATGTTGCATTTTTGGTCCTGAATTGAACTGAATGTGAAAACAGCCTAAATCTTCACCTCCTTGTGTGTTTTTATCCTGTTTGTTCACTCATGTTCTCCAACAAACCACACAAGCTTTTGTATGTGAATAAAATTTCCTTATAACAATGATCCACTATTTATCAAACCACTCATCATTTGTGACTGAGATTTGTAAAGGATCGAAATAATGAATTTTGTGGCACACTGTTCCACACAGGAAATTTGTTGGACATTTTAGCCCCGTGCTCGTTGGACGGACATCCAGCTGTGCATATTGAAGTGTTGCGCTTGTGAACAGGCTGGTATTTATGTGTTTGGCAGCGCTGCACTGTATATTGGCACCTGTTCTTCCTGCCGTGTTTCAGCTGTCGGAGACGTAACTTTCCTGTCAAACATTACGGCACACAGCGAACTGCAGATGAGCTTTCAGGCACGTACACCAACACACTTCAGGCTCTAACTCACAAAATAATATTTGTCTCATCTGAATCCACTTTTTGTGATAAAACCTGAATCACTATTCAGCAAACTGATATGCAGCGAAGTCATCAGTCTGTTTCTTAAAGAGGAAACATCTGGAGAAAGAAGGGAGTTGGTAAAACAAACGTGTGTGGTAGGTGCAAAGGATTCATGTTGAATAATTTGAAAATATTTAGATCTTCAGTCAAATCTTTATGTGATTCATCAGAGGCAAATTGGGTCCTGCAATAATTTTTCTGTTTTTTTTAGCTTTTATGATGATATCACACTTTGAGCAACGTGCTTCAGGAGTTGCCTCAAAATTCATCCACAGGTTTAAAGTCTTATGACACACATATTCATATTTCAGTCGTGTCGCTAACCTTTCATCATCTCATCATCAGACGACACCTTGGCGTCCGATCCAGGCGTTGGAGCGACGAGGCCTTGTACTTTGGGTTATGTGTGCGGCATTTTGGGGAAATTGTAGTCTGTGAGTTATGGATTCATCACCTTCGAATGAGACACGTTTTATGAAATGTGCGATTTTGAGAGTTTGGTGGCTCCAAACACCATCCATCATCCTCCTGCAACTTCCTGTTGTCTTCTTTGTCGTTTATGGCAGTAGTAACATCCAGCTGTTGATAACGTGACTTGTGTGTTGTGAAAAAATGTTTTTGAAATTGGCTTGTTTCCATTCATCAAATTTATTTTTGTAATTTCCATTTGCTCGGGTGGTTGATGGACACGCAGCTAGTGAAGAAAGCAAAACTATTTCTACTATTTTCTCTGGTTTCAGCTGCGTTTTCTGCCTCATTTTCTTCACGTTCAGAGCAGCTGAGTATCTGGTTTGGTACCTGGTCGCCTTTTTTCAGCCCCGCGTCTTTCTGAGGCGGTGAGGAGACTCGGCCTCCGCTGGGGAAGCATCGACGGCTTCATGTTCTCTGATCGCCTCTCCAGCTGCTTTAAATGAGAGCAGTGGAAACGTCCCTGTGCGGTGATCACACATCGGGCCCAGGCTCGTTATCTGGACAGTAATTTAACGCCTTGAAATTGGGCCTCTGTCTCTTTAAGAAGCTTCTGCTCTTTCTGAAGCTCCGCCTTCAAACACAACATGGCTCCTCTATTAACCCTTTAAAATGTTTTTACCAGAGTTTCACTGAGAAGTAGCTCGTAAATGAAGCTCAAGTTCAAAAGTCAAACTTATTTTATTGATCCCAAAGGAAAAGTAAATGTAAATAGAGATGGGAATTGATAAAAATGTATCAATTCCATTATTGATCTTTCTTATCCATTCAATTGCTAATCAGTTTTCATTGAGTTAGGAAACAAACTGTAATCCAAAATATTCACCATGTTGAATTTGATTCAAACTAAATTTAAAACTTGCTTAACAATAAAAATGTTCCTATTTTCTCTGGTTTCAGCTGCGTTTTCTGCCTCGTTTTCTTCACGTTCAGAGCAGCTGAGTATCTGGTTTGGTACCTGGTCGCCTTTTTTCAGCCCCACGTCTTTCTGAGGCGGTGAGGAGACTCGGCCTCCGCTGGGGAAGCATCGACGGCTTCATGTTCTCTGATCGCCTCTCCAGCTGCTTTAAATGAGAGCAGTGGAAACGTCCCGGTGCGGTGATCACACATCGGGCCCAGGCTCGTTATCTGGACCTGCGTCGCGCTGAGGGAGGCTCTTCAGCCCAGATAAGCCTGGTATGCTGCATTTGAGGTGTCGCTTTAAAGTGAACGATGCTGCTGTCGCCTGAAAGCCTTATAGGAAAACCAACCATGAAGAGCCAACAGTCTGAAGATGAAGGGTTTCAGCAATCAGGTTGTAGATTTTTAAAGAAGCAGCTTTATGTTTTTGTAATTTCATTTAAAATGTTTAAACATTTAGTGTCATTTTAAAGCAGGAAAAAATAACTTCAGTTGTTAAAAAATGCTTTATCTATCTATCTATCTATCTATCTATCTATCTATCTATCTATCTATCTATCTATCTATCTATCTATCTATCTATCT
>CAEGAF010114773.1:0-30108 GCA_903067075.1 Micropoecilia bifurca
GCTCCCAGCATACTTGACCTTCATGGTTGCGTGGAGGCCCAAAGCCATCGGTCAGTCCTTATCAAAAAAATAAATAAATAAATAAATAAAATAAAAAGATATTTCTAAAAGCAAACAAGACAAAATCCCGAGCAATTCTTGTGAAGAAACTATCTCATTTAAACACAAAAAAACTAACGTAATTACAAGTTGCACATTGATTATTACGGTTCTAGGGGGTCCCAGATAAAAAGCTGCCAAAAGTAAATAAATAAACGCCAAGTTCAGAAAGAAAGATTGGAGTGCTGATTTGAAATTGTGATACACAAATCGATTAGGAACGCATATGCGCCATAGACTACTGGGCTAAAAAGAGGTAACGCTGCTTTTGTGGCGCCACCGAAACCCTCACTGCCTGCGTCCGGATTTTTATTGTTCGCCTGTCGCTCCTGAAAAAACAAATTAATAAGATGCCACGTTTCAGGCAAAACAGAAACGCGGGCGCGTTGAGGACTCATTTCAAATCATTCTAAAATCAATACATAACAGCTCCGTGAGACGTAAAAAGATATGGATCTGCAACTTAAGTATCCTACCTATGCCGTCTTTATCACATTAACACTCTTTGAAACAATCACGGCCATTCCTGCAGTCTTGTTCACTCTGCTCCACACACACACACACGCATACGCACCCACGCAGTCACGCACACACACACACGCACACACACACACACACACACATACACACACACACACACACGCACACACATACACACACACATACACACACACGCACACACACACGCACACACACACATACACACACACACACACACGCACACACATACACACACACACATACACACACACACGCACACACACACACATACACACACACGCACGCAACACACACCTCACACGCACGCACCACTCTCCAAACAGAAACACTTTACCAGGAATAACACTGCTTTCTGTTTCTCTGGCCAGCTTTGTGCCATAAACGGAAGACGGGCCGGCGGGGGACGTAGACCGCATGCCACACAAGTTCTCTGCGAAGGGCACTGTGAAGCTCACTGACCTTTGGGACGCGGAGACTGGCCGCCATAAAAAGATTTAGCCAGTCTCAAAGTCAAAAGTCCTCAAGAGCAGTGAAAGAGAGATTGTAAAAGACCTGCAAACCCTAATATCCGAAGGTCGTGCGCACAGACAAGAGACAACCTGCCTTTAGTTAACAGCTACTCCTCACTTCAATTTTTAACTAAGCATATGTAGACATGGGTAGACATATCATTCCGTTTGCGTATTCCGCTTTTTTCTGTTGCATAGTGCAACAGAGAAAGTACTGTTGGCGGAGTCCGTGGTATGCGTGAAATGTTTTTAGCAAAAGTCACAAGAAAAGTTAAGAATAAAAATCATCAGATCCGCTAGTTCCAAGAGAAATATGTTGAACCGAACAGAGGTCCGGTCAAAGCCCTCCTCGCCAAGCATTTCTGCAACAATAATCCAACCAATTTATGCACCATTACTGGCCTGAGAATTAAGCCAGCGTTTAATCACAGCGGGGAAACACAATGACGGTGTGCTCAGCTTGCTTGGATGCCCACGCTTTCCCCCTCACGATCCCAAATGCATTCGGCTAAATAAATTATGTTAATTGTTTCTGTTCAAGACCCGAATTCCTCAGTTTACTGAACAGTAATCTGTTGCTGTTTGTTACAAATCAGGACAATTGGATAATCTGTTTTCTTCCTTTTCCGTCTTCCATCCACATCAGCAGTTTCAACTAAAAAAAATATTATATAATGTCAAGTTCAAAAGCATGAAGACGCAGCTTTTGGAACCTACATCTGCAGAGTTCTCACAGCTTGAATTCAATTTTGCATGAGTCAGTGAAACCTATTTGTGCCCCCGTTTGCTATGAAGGGTTTGTTCCAAACAATAGAAGTGATCCTGAACTTCATTGTGTGCGTTTTGCATATTTTGTTTTGAGAAGGTAGTGCACAAATAGAGTCAGGAAATCACATTTAACCAATTAAAAACATTCAAATACAGTCATTTTTTTATTTTTACTGATAATAATCCAAATGCATCACATTCCGGAATAAATCAGAATCTTCTCCTATGTTCATACAGTTTAATCATTTAACTGGCATACTTAACTGGTGTGTAAAAAGAATAAATAAAAATAAAATAAATTGTGCATTACGCACGGATTTATTCTCCATTGCTAAAGAGACTAATTCGAGTTTATTTGTGGAATATGTCTTTACACACCTCTTAAAAAATTGTGTGGACAAGAAAAAGGATTTTTCAGCTCATCTCTAATCCAACACTTAATTGAGCATCTGGCAGCTATTTTTCTTTTTCTTTAAAATCCAAAAACTAGAGTTTCACATTCGCTTTTGCATCACCTTTGGATTCAACCTATTACATTCCATGAAAGCATCCTACGACAAACATAAAACTATTCCATGCTTATTGAGACAATTCTAAAAACAGTGTTTTTTAGATTTTATAGACTATTTCCTGTGATTATTATGAATATTTCGTGGAACTTGACGCGTTGTGACAGCATGCATGAATGGAGACATCACTTTTAATTTGTTTCAATGAGGACGTTGCAATACTTATATGGATTTTCACACGTGCGCAGTCAAAGCTATTGTGCAAAACAATGACAAATTTATTGAGTGATTTTTTTTTTGCGGTTTGTTGTTAACACCCAAACCGGAAAATGCAGTTCGCCATGAGGTAAGGCAAACAGCTTTCAAAGGCTTCCGAAAACTGCAAAAACGGGGGTATGAAAACAATAAAACTACTGTAATACACAATCTGCAATGGACCGAAGCCTATATCATAACGCCCATCACAGAGCATTGTCACATATAATGAGAGATAGAAATCTTACACTTGCATTTATCAGGAGAGATGTGGGCAGAATGTAAATATGAGTGTGACATTCAGTGGTTTGGTTGCAGAAGCAGCTTTTCACAGTTCACTGCAATGGCAACATCTGATCGGAACACTGATTTTTTTTAGCAAACGCACTTCACTTGACTGAGACTGTTAGCAGCTTAAGACAAACGCGCTGTTTGTTAGATGACAGAAAAAAAATCACAGCTCAGCCAGTGTGTGGCTTTACACTTCACTGCCAGCAGGGAGAGTCTTAGCAGAGCTTACAAGATATAATTTTTTGCGGTTTAAAAACACAGAGAAAGAATGTTCAACCGGTATTATTTAATTTAAAAAAAAAAACACGTTTCGATATAGAATTATCACGCGTTTAAATCGCTCTGGAAAACCGCAGAGACGCACATGTAGTGACCAGCCCGAAAGGTCTTATACATATATGGAGCACTGGGGTGTAACCCTATTACTGGTTTACAGAGCTATTGCGTGTTTAGCTGCGAGGTTATAGGCTTGTAGCAAAGCAGTGACACCGGTCAGGTCAAACTTGAGGGGTTTTAAAAAGACTGACTTTTATTTTTTTCTCTTTTTTTTACTCATAACAAAAGGACGTTTCCACAAAGTACGTATTAAAAGTTATTGCAACATAGGGTGTACAATGTAAACCTGACCGCCATTTTGCATGGTGACTTATATCAAAGCTACCTGTAACCTATTTTTGTATTTCTGTCCGCCATAGTAAAATTAGGCCAACCTGTGTGGGCTCCGATGCATTTGGAAGCGTGAGCCACACGCCAACAAAACATTTTCTCCGACACCTCGAACCGACCGGTTAATATTCAAATCTGCATTTAATTGTGGTTCTATTATTTTTGAAAGTTCTTGGTCAGGTCTTAATAAAACTATCCCAGCAGAAAAACAGATTTTTTTATTTATTTTTTATGCTGAATATGCAGCGAGGTACCGTGCAATAACAGACTGATGTTACACCAATAAACGTTTCAATATTCTGTTTATTGAAGACCTTACGCATATACATTCATATCAGTATTACTTTTACAAGACAACGTAGCAATCCTTACAAGCGCAAAGGAAGGAATGCAGTGGGGTGGGTGACATCATGAAAGGTACGATCATGGACAACTATTACACTAAAACAGAGTTCTTTTGAACATGTCGTGAAAGGTAAAAAATAACAAAATTTTACATTTTTTTTTTCAAATCCATTCTGAATGTCGGCCTATACATTCCCTCCAACCCCTTACAGTTACAAACTGGCTATATCGAGAGAGCTATAGTTATGGAATGCTGTATTGTACAAGACGATCAGTAACATAAAGCACTATTACATAGCGATAAGGGATCCTCAAAAAAGGATGAGAATACTAATAATGATTATATCTTAATTTTACAGAGTTATACACGAGGACAAGGTAAGGACGGAGACTATACTGTAAATACATTAAGTGGGCCTAAGCGGCTCCCCGTCCCTGCAACATAATAATAATAATAATAATAATAATAATAATAATAATAATAATAATAATAATAATACATTCGTTAAAGGCGTTTATTTAAAAAACCTTTTAATATTAATGGTTTTGATTTGTTCAAAAAAAAGAAAGGGTACAAAAAGTCACCTACAGAAAAAGTGGCCCGCAGAACACCACTTGTAGCACTTTCACATCAATAACATGCCGCAAACATTTTTTTATTATTATTTTAGCTTACTCATAATACATAACAGATAATATACTGCGGTCACACCCAAGTCCAAGGGCGAGCACACTCGGAGGCCTGAAACTTCTTAAAAAGGATTATTTATTTTTTTTATTCTATCTGCTTACTTTATATGTACATTTTGTAATTATCACGAGCACCAATAAGTTTCAGAAATTCTCCTTTTGGCCTGAAAGCGTCCATCCGCCACAGTATGTGAGTGATAGCTGGCGGACTGAGATGAACTGCCACGCAATCATTTCTACTGTTAAGTCACAAAATTCACGCATCCTTCGTGAGTTTTCGCTGGCATAAGTTCTGAACTTTCTTCTGTTGTAGCAGCTCCAGGACCGTTTTCGAACGGTGAAAATTCACGCAGGACTCAGTGGTTTGTTGTTAAGACAAGCTGAGAGGTAACAAAAGAAGTAGAATAATAATACTAATAATAATAATTATATATTAAAAAAATTGCTTGCACTCATTTGTTTTTAATCCTCAGTGCGCAGCCTGTCAGGCTCGGCTGAACTGCCGTGAATTCCGTTGCTGTGTTATATTTATGTGTTTGTTATACTTGCCTCTCCTCTGTCATGCAGAGACCCAGACTTCTCGCGCTCCTGCCCGTGACCGTGAACGTGCACACACAGAAAAGAAATCATGGGCATCACTCCTCTTCAGCAACAAATTACACGATAGGACGCAGAAAACAGCCGGGATGGATTTTCTTTTCTTTTCTTTTTCTTTTTTCCTCTTCAGATCTTAACTAAAGATATTATAAAGACATTACAGCGCGGATTCGTTGCAGTCAGACTGTCTGACCTCGCAAGATATTTTTAGGCCCAAATCTTAAGATTTCTGCCTCGAATGACCTCTTCATCTACGCCTTCATCTCTCAGGCTAAAACAGAATAAATGATGTCATATTGCCTCAAAAAAATATGCTTTGGTGGTTCAAGAGCAAAGGTGTGTGTGTGTGGGGGGGGGGGTATACACAGATAAAACACATTTTCACAGCTTTTGTGCCATTACACCACGCCTCAAGGCTCACTGATGTGCATCTTATATGACGCCATTTAATGGCTTGTTTTGAAGGGGTGGGGGAGAACCGTTAGAGATAATCCAGCAGAAAGGATCTAATGATAGCCTGCAATGTGAATAAAGATGGATATATGAGTGCATGCATTGAAAGAAGACCTAAGGGAGCGTAGTAGGCTTGGCCTTTTTTTCTTCTTCTTTTTTTTTCTTTTTACTGCTTATTGATTCACCTTTCTAGATCCCGAATCTCTCTAAAAGTAGGCCAAAGCTTGCTCCCTCAACATGAGTCTCTTTTTCTTCATCCTGCGGTTCTGGAACCAGATCTTCACTTGTTGGTCACTGAGGTTCAGCCGGTCAGAGAGCTCCCTCCGCCGCTGCCGGGTGATGAACTCGTTCAGCATGAATTCCCCTTCGAGCTCCGCCAGCTGGAGCTTGGAGTAGGGTTTGCGCTTCTTTCTGGTCCGAGTGTGCATCGGGTACCACGGGGCACCTGGAGGAGAGGAGACGAGGAGAGAAGAGGTTGAAAAGGACGCCGGAGGTGGAGGAGGAGAAAGGGGGTCAAGGAGCAGATTAGTCAACACGGTTAGGGTACAAAATCACGGTCATCTCCAAGGTTATGGCGACGCTACGGGGGCATCTGTTGTCTTAGAGGGGGACAGGTCACTCTAACAATCGCTTAAGCCATAAATGGGCGCAATTCGAGCGCAAATTGTGTCATATGGTGATGCAACATTATGCAGCTGGAGAGAGTTGGAATGTTTTTTGTTTTTTTGGGGGGTGGGGGGTTGTGCAAAACCTGCATTGTGCATGTTTAATGAGAACCACTGCGAGCTGCACGATTCTACTAAAGTTGGACCTGTTTTGGTCTAGTCTAATAATTGCTTCAATATCTCTGAACATTTTCAGCAGATTGCATTTATTTTTGTCTTTTCTTTCATGGCCCTGCAGAGAGGATGCCACAGTTAGCTAAAGCGCAGCTTTGCATCACAGGAAGTTTTATTGTTGCAGTTAAAACAGCGTTAAAGCAATAAGAAAGCCGTATACCTGCAGCATTTACCTTAACTTTTCTTCTGTTTCATGTTTTTTTGTGCTCGTTTTGGGAGCATGTTAAACAGCTCAAGTCCACAACGACAGATATGAATTCAGTTTACGAGTCATTAAAGAGGACAAACTCTCTCCCTCTTGTCTTTTCGACGCAGTCAACCAAAGTGACTCCTCTGTAAGTCAGCTCACTAATTTCTGCTTGAACAGTGAAAGAAGGCAGCAAAATCAGCTCATCTAAGCTGCGGAAATATGATGATCTCAGCTGAATGTTTTGGCCCAAAAACATATGGAGACACCTATAGTTCAGAAGGGGTTTTCTGGGATTGCTCGCAACCACATGGTGCATGGGGTATTTTAGGGCAACCCCTAGTGGCGTGTGCGCACCACGCATGTTTCCTGCAGCCTGAAAAGGCTGCAAGATGTGCATCAAAATAACAATCCCTCCCTAAGGCGAATATAGCTGCAGCCATATCAAATAAAGAAAAATGTAACAACATTTTTTTTATTGCACCACTATTCATTTATAGATTCCAGATAACAAAAAGCACCCACCTCCGCCTGCGGCTATGTTGCCTGAATGGCTTCCCGGTGACACCAGGGTCTGTGTGTCGCTGGATGGAGGCTTGCCGCCCTCATTCAGCAGAGACGAGCTGGAGTCGGACTCCATCGACTGACAGGACGGCGGATCCTGCGTGAGCTGCTCCGTCCCATACTCATACTTGGAGAAGGCAACGCCGCCCGCAATCCCAGCGTGCATCCCGTGGTCAGATGTTAGGGAAGATGCGTCCCTTGCCCTGTCCTCCCGTTTGAGGCTGCCGCTGCCGCCGCCGCCGCCACCGCCGCCCCCTGAGCAGGTCTCTCTGTTCCCGTTGTTGTAGTAACACTTGCCCTCCTCTGGTCTGGTGATCTCACACGACCGATTGAAGGAAGGGTTAATAGACACGGGGCTGCTAAAGTAGGATTGAGAGTATCCATTGCACGGCTCCGAAGGGTTCCACGGGAGGGAGCAAACATTGTCCCTTCTCGGGTAGGAGAGAGACGGTAGCCCCGCCAGCTGTCCCCCTGAGGCTCTAAAATTCGGAAAGTAAAACGTGTCTCCCGTGTGGATGTTTACCAGAGGTCCCACAAACCCTGGATTAAGGAGATTATGCTCGCCCATTTCCGCGGGCCCGACCAACAGCTTCTAGTTTATTGCAATCTGACATTTAACATAGTTAAACCTGGAGCCGCGCCTGATTGGTTGTCCCGGCACCACGTGGCCAGGCTAAGTTGTGCTCCACATGGTACCACCCACTTGGTCCATCTCAGACAAAACAAAACATTAACTTCTGTATTACAACGGTTTATAAGCTTTTTAAAAAATACTATAAAGCTTTTATTTAAAATGTAGAGTCTTGTTTTTCTCCCCTTCTCTCTGTGAGCCCAGATGGGAGACTCTTTTCCATTTGCACAAGTGGAACTGTCCACGGCCTCGTTTAATATCTTTATACGCTGGCAAAAGTTTTTTTTTTTTCTTATGAAAACTATTTTCTCTTCAGAGAGAGGGTGCGTATACGACTTCTTGTTTTCTAACAAATTATGGTTGAATTTTGTGTCACATAAAATCGTGATGCCCCAATTTACAAGCTTGTTTAAAGAAAAAGACTGATCCTCATTGCTCATATTTACAGTAACAGGGTCAGCGAGTTGAAGCCACTGGGTCTGTAAAAAAAAGAAGAAGAAGAAGAACAGGAAGAGAAAGAAGAAGACGAAGAAGACGATATTCTACAAGGTTACTTTAAGAGCGTATATTTCACATCATATTCTCTAGTACACCTCACATGAGCAACTTTAACAGATACCTCCAATAAACGGTGCTGGCCAAACTCTGGTGGGATAGTTACACCTCTCGCAATTCTTTTATATGAATTTTACAAGATATCAGAGGGCACTTAACTGATTCAATCAGCGGAGAGGCCCTCTGCTTTATATCGCACTAATTAGTTGATTTAGAAGCGGGTGTGAGGACACCGAGCAAATATGGAGGCAGTCAAGAAACTCACCTTTTAATTTCAATGCACATTGTGAACAAATGCAAAAAAAGGGAGTTCGATAAGGCAGATTTTATACAAACCATGTAAAGTACTGTTTCAGAAGTTTACAACGCGTTCGGTCATCAGTCTGTCACGCAACTCGCACTAAAGCGGTTAAGTATAACTTCTGACATCTCTCCTTGTGACTAAGCACCCTCACAACATCCTTTTATTTCTAATAAGATCTAATTAAACAAATCCAGTACGCATTTTGTTATTTATTTATTTTTTAACAGAACAAGTTCTGTTAAAAAATTACGCTCCAATGCTCAGTCAAGATATTGATATCAACAGATGTCACGTATGGCTCTGCGATGTTAGTCACCGTTGAAAAAAAAGAAGAAAGAAAGTAAAATAACGTCATGGAAAATTCATCTGATTTGGAGAAAGTGGAGGGAAAGAGTATGAACAAATAATTTATATCGCAATTTCTTTAAATTTCTTAAAGACTGCAAGGACGCGGGCGGTGAGTTAATTCAAGTTCAAGACGCAGAGTCACGGTGCGTTGAACTTGATGTTGAACTCTAATACTCTATCATAAAAGTAAATCAAATTACTCTCACATAGACAAGCCAGGATTTTTTTTGTTTGGTTGTTTTTGTTTATTTTATTTATTTATTTATTTTGTATTTTGCAGAATATATTGGGGTAAACAGTCGCAATTCTCATGTGTGGGAGAGCACGTTCAAAATTGATTTATGTTGCAGAAAACACTACTCTTTAAAATAAATAGGTAAATCCACAGGTAACAGAAACATGACATAGTTAATAATAATAATAATAATAATAATAATAATAATAATAATAATAATAATAATAATAATAATAATAATAATAATAATAAACTTCATTCAATCACCTGATTATGCATTTAAGGGTAATGGAAAATGCTCATGGGAGCCAGAGAGTTGCACATGCGTGCTAGATAGCCCTAGTTCCACGCTACAAAATTTGCCAATGAGGTGTTATGTGAGAACACCAACATTCATTTAAACACTTGTTTGGGAACGACTTGCAAGTCAGCCGATATGTGACACCCGTATCTGTCACTTTGGACCACGCATCCTCTCTCAGCCCAAAGGCACGGAGCCGCGCTCGGGCCTTAAATAGCAAGACAAATATCAGATGTTTTTTAACAGGACAGGCTCCTGAGTCTCAGCCTTCGCCGCAGCTCCTATCACTGCACATTCTTTCATCTAGTTAGTGAGTCTCGCAATGCGTGCGGCGCGTTAGTCCAACATAATATGGGAGCGCAACTGTGCCACTTCGCGGCTTCTCGTGTTGTCGCAACGGCCAACGAGAAGCGACACGGTGCGGTGTGGCGATGGCAACGAAAAGCGACCTGCGCACGCGAGTAAGGTGCAGGCTGGTAGCAGCCGCTTTACCTCCGGGGAGAAGAAGAGGCAAAGTGTTGCACCTCCCAGCCTCGTCTCTCCACGCCCTCCGGTCCACAGATCCAAACAAATGCGTGTCTGCAGAGGCAGTCAGTCTCCAGGCTCTGCTGCAGTCCCATATCTGACCCCGATATGTAATAAAATAATACCAAAAGAGGAAAAAAAAATCTTCTTGGTAAAATAGAATGGCAAACGGAGCACTGTCAAGGTCACTGTCTAGTACACTGTCTGCTCCTTATTGAAATTAGCCAACTGGAATCCCCCGTCCTGCCTAGACAGGGCAATAGCCTAAACAAAGGCCTTTTCTTCCTTCTTTTCTCTCTTTGATTTTGTGCAGGCAGGTTTCCACAGTTATTGCCCTATGGAAGCTTTGTAGAGAGGCTTCCTTAAGAAACTAACTCACTGGGGAAAGATAAAGTATGCACAGTAATGTCAATATTCTCAGCTGAAAAAGTTTGGATAATTTTTAATTTAATGATTTATAACTACCAACAGCAAACCACAGTTTTACTTTACACCGAATACATTTATCCAGGGATACTGAGCACCAGATAAAGAAAAAAAATACACTAACAATCCGAAATTACTACAATACTCCGTGTAAGTAATTAAATAATGGGAGAATAAACGGACACATTTTAAACAGTGAAATTAAAACAAACTCTTATTAATTCAGTTGATATTATGGAGAATCAAGGAAACCGTCACCAACAGAAAGCCGCTTTTCATTGCTTTGAACAAAACAAAACAAAGTTGAACTTGACAGTGTGAAAATATACCAAACATATTGGTATAAAAACATGGCGACCTAATTTTCAAACAGGAATAATTTATGTTTATATTTTAATCTGTTGCTCTAAAATTTAAAATTCAGGTAGAAAAATTAAAACTCTGTTTGCTTGTTTGTGTCCCGTAACTCCATGTGTTCGTGTGTATGTGCGCGCGTGCGTGCGTCCGTGTGTGTATGTGTGTGTGTGTGTGTGTGTGTGTGTGTGTGTGTGTGTGTGTGTGTGTGTGTGTGTGTGTGTGTGTGTGTGTGTTTAATATTTTCTCGGTAATAATATTTGTAAACACGCCTAGATGTAAGATTCCTCATTGTCATTATAGGAAATATTTAATTCAGTTGAAAATTGCATAACTTTTCTAAACTTTTTCTGTTATTATATCTTCATTGATACACGTGCATCTCACGGAGACACAGGGTCTGATTTTTAAGACAACTTAACAACATTGTTAAAAGAAATAGCAATATTGTTATAAAATACGCGAATGGATCGGAAAGCTTCCACGTAGCTGCTTTTATGTTAATAAACAATTGTTCGATTGTACAGTTACAGATGGAAGCAAGATAATGTAATAGCTATAGAATAAAGTTATGATGCACTCAAATACAAAATATGTGTAAATACAGGGGAAGTATTAATTGTGTGCATACTTATTTTAAAATGTTTTGTCCATTTTATTTTCCAACTTTGTTATTTTGTAAATCTTCATAAATATTTATGTGTTATGTTTATTCACTATTTTGTATTATATTCTTTTTTCTTCTTTTTTTACCTCCTGGGCACTTTGTCATAGTAAAAGAATAATAAGACAAAAAAAAGCTTATAAACTACAAAACTGCTATGAGTATTTCTACTGCGGACGTTTAATCTAAACAGGAATCAGACTGTAAAACAGTTAGGGCATCAATGGAAACTATTGTTTCTGATATGATTTAACCAGAAGTTCTACTTCAAGTATTTGAAAGATTTTTCATCAAAACGTCAAAAAAAATGATCAAGCTGAATAAAATATGGACACAGTACATTCATATATGCCGTCTAAGGAAGCAAACTGCGACAGTGCGTTTAAATCAAAACTGTGGCAAAATTAGCTGAGTAAGCAGAGTGCTGCATGAATAAGAAACACATAAAGCACTTCCTGATATTTTCCCCTGGTCACCACCAGAGGTTATCAGCCCCCTTTCTCATGCCTGTGTCTGGTAGCGGCCTGCAGCAATGACGAAACATCACGCAAACATAAACAAGGCAACTTTTTGTCCTCGATCGGTGTTTTCAAAATAGAGTCCGTGTCTGATCAGATCAAAAGTAAGAACAATTTTAGAATTGTGCCTAAAAAAAGAAATGAAGACAGCTTTTATGACTAAATGTTGTTTAGTCATAAACAACAACTCTCGTTTGAACATTTTAAACAGCGTTGCATTTTAAGTGGGTATAAAGCTGCAGCGGGTAAAACATTAACATAATTCTCATGAAACTTTTCACGTCTACAATTGTACGGATGGAATTTTAAGTTCAGTATAATTTTGTATTGTATTTATATATAATTGTATTTTGGTAGAAAAAAATTGAAATGAGTTACTATATACTTTCGAACTGACTGAATAAAGTATTAAAATAGTATTTGAAGTTTATTTAACCTTTGGGGTGGTCGGACTTGCTAAACCACGCGTTTACCGTTTTACTATAATATTAAATTAAAATTTAGAAGAAAAAAAAACTCCTGTCAAAATGCTCCATAATATCAAAACCTAAAACAATTTTTTTAAATATATATTTTTAAAACTTTAGTTTCCTGGTTTTATTATATTCAATTCTTGCAAGAATTAATTTCCAACAAACAAGTTTTGTGTGCCAATTTAAAGCTTTATCAAGTCCAAAAGTCATAAAACAAAGTCCACGTAAGCCTATCGACAAGACACGCGGAAAGCCGCCCTACCTTTAATGGCTATATTGTGGGCGATGTCGTGTTATTATTTCCTCTTGCTGTGCTGATTGTGTGGCCCGTTGCTTCGGATTGCTGCAGATTGCTGCTGTTGGTGAGAACCGTCAAAAGTCCTACCTGTCCGCCGTGGTCAATAACACACACACACACACACACCCGCACACACACACACACACACGGACACACACACAGTCCTCGCGGTAACTGCACGAAACTATTGCTGATTCGCAGAGGCTTAGGAACACTATGCATATAACTATACTTTTTGCGTACTTCCCCAAATCTGAAAAGAGCGCAAATGTCGGCGTAAAGCTCCGAAAGATGGTCAGAAAAACCCAGGTCAAAGGATATCGCTGCACTTCCCCTTTTTATGAATTTATGGCATGCCATTAAGCCCCGGCTGTCTAGACGGGGGAAATAACACCTTGTTTGCCCACAAACAAACCACCGAGCTCCGCCGTCCAGCCCCCTTATTTATTATTCACAATCTTCTGTGATGTCAAGGTCAAAGTGACCACATAGTCATGGTCAAGGGTAAAATAAGAAGAGCCAGAAGTTTCCACTGGCTGAAAATTCAGGGACCCAGACCTAAAAAAAAAGAAAAGAAAAGAAAAGAAAAAAGAAAAAAAGGTTCAAAAAGCTCTGCAGAAGCTGGAAAAGCTGACAACGCTGAAAAAGAGTGGAATTAAACCACATCTCACCTAGTAATTATAAATTCAGCAGAGCTTCAGTTATCCATACTGCAGGAAAGTTACACTTAATAGAACAAAGGTTTACAGAATCAAACGTAGAATTGAATAGTTATGCCGAAGCCGTTTTAAGCCTAATCTGGTCCTTCAGACATACGCCAACTCAGCTCGGGGTTCATTCCAATTAGAAACCGAAATTACAGACTTGACGTGAACATGTCTAAGGAAGACCTAAAATAAACTACCTCCAGCTTGTGTCTGATTCACTGGACAGCTGCGTGTTAATTTGAACGCATTTTTCTTCAAATATGTCTCGTGTAGGTAGCATTACTAAGCTAACGGGACAGGTAGTTACAAATTTAAATAAATAATATGCCTTTCCTACAGTGCCTGTAAACATGTCTGTACAAAACAAGCAAGAGATAGATTGTGTTTGTATGATATCAGTTTATCAACTAATCTGTATAAATATAAGCATTTAAACATTCGCACACATCAGTTTACTTTATGCAACCTTTTTCTTGCAGGGGAAAAAGTGTGTGTGCCATACACACATTGGAGCAGAAAAAACGCGACAGTGTGTCGACATATTACGGTATTGAAATTGTGAAAACATGCGAATTCCTTACGTTTAAGACGAAAGCGAATTTTATTTTAAACACTGATAAGAGGTGAGGTTGACAAAACAGTGACTGTTAATCGGCCAAGATCACTGAAGATCTTATGCACAACTTACCTGTTTTAGAGACATCGGCCGCAATCCGCATTAGACGGCGAAATACATACGGAATGAAATACAAATTTATCTAAATACCAATGCCACACACTAATTTAGCAATATAAACAGTACTCACACACACACACACACACACACACACACACACACACACACACACACACACACACACACACACACACACACACACACTCAGAGGATAATTGCTTATCAGGGGAATTCGCAAATCAAATTGTGATTTTTGAGTAAAATGCCTTTTGTCAGAATACGCTTTACTTTTGGAATGTTGAAAAACGTGAATATCGTCAACTCCCTATAAGATAATGGAATAAGTCTTTTTTTTGTTTCAAAAGTAATTTTTGTAAAAGAAATTACCTTTCTTTAAAAAAATGGAGAAAAAATGACAGACGATCCTTTAAGGAAGGTGGAAATGTGCTTGTATGTGGTGAAGATCAGAGCATAACTCGCTTTATCGTTTCCCTTAATTTTATCTCACGTTACAACCTAAAACTTGTCTTCATAGATTTTTCTCAGAAGTAGGTTTGATGCAGTTACATTGAACCAAATCTGACTTGACACGCTGATAAAACCTCAAAACTGACGCATAAGGACGTGCAAATATTAAATATTTCGAATGACCTGGTTAGGTCCTTATAAATTAGAATCGCCCTATGTGTAACAATGTCTTTACTAGATGTCCAATAACTATTTGGTAGTACTGGTGTTGTAATGTAAAAAAAAAAAATTCTAATAAAGTTCAGCAGTTCGGCAGCCCATTAACATATGTGCATCTCCAAACGAATTGAATTTTTCCGGTTGAGATGCTTAATTGACTTGAGTATGAGTGAGCATTTTCATAATCATCATTTATTTATGAAACACTGTTACCAGAACGCAATTCAACACCACAATACAGTTCACATACTGCACCAAAGTAGAAACGATACAGGCTTCGTATACACGACGTGTGATCATAGCTCCGACGTTACACTGAACAAGGTCATAACAAAATAAAACGATTGTGCATTTATATGTAATACTCACTTTAATGGTTTACAATCATTCCAGTTGCATGACAGAGTCCTTCACTGATAAAGGAAAACATACAGGTTTATGATACTCCGGTACTAGATAATATGAATTAAATAATGGAGGCATTGCACTATACAGATTAACAACATAGCAGCCTATGTTTTAGCCCAGGCTTTACAGAACACATCCCACATATGGGAACATTGCTTTTGAGATTCGGATGAATTTTTTTCTTTTTTTGAATTATTCTTTCCGCTGAAAGTCTTCAATGTCAGTTGTAGAAACTGATTAAAGTCGAAAGTTCGACTTATGCTGTCCATATGGCGATCATCCTCTCTAAAAATGACAGTTTCCTTTGTTTTTGATCTCCCCCCATCGCAAGCACTTTGAGATGTCGTCAGTCCTTTTAAAGATGCAGGCTTGAAGAAGAAGAGGAAGAAGAAGAAGAAGAAGAAGAAGAAGAAGAAGAAAAATAAAAAAAAAATAAAACACGCAATACTTGTCTTTGAAATACAGATAGCGTTTTAAATATTATATATTTATATATGTACATTCCTATAAAACAAAATCGAAGTGAACTTTCAACATTTTCACAGTTTTTAGAGAATTATCTCTAAACTGAGAAGTGGAGGGGAGGCTGTGGACGTGGTCGGTGGTGTTGGCTGATGCTGGAACTTAAATTAGAAATTTAAAACACACTCGACCAAAACAACAACAGAAGAAAAAAACATATATATATATATAATGTTCTAAAGTCAAGATCTTTCGATGCGAGAGGTAAACAGATGCCGTGTTGTTTTCGGAAGATTCGAAGTGCAGCCCTATCCGTATCAAGTGGTGTGGATGTGATTGTTCTTGGATTTGCTGACGAATTTTTTCTCCTTGACCCGCCGGTTCTGGAACCAGATGGTGACCTGGCGCTCCGAGAGGTTGGTAGCGGCCGAGATGCGTCTTCTCTTGTCTTTGGTGATGAACTTGCTGGCCGCGTACTCCTTCTCCAGCTCCTTGAGCTGGATCTTGGTGTAAGGGACGCGCTTTTTGCGCCCGCGACGGTAACTGCTGACCTCGGGCTGCAGGGGCACGACGTCTGCAAAGGAAACAGGGGGGACAATTTAGATTTTGTCCAAAAGATATAATGAACACTGCTAGGAGAAGTTCTGCTGACAAAGAGAATAAATCTAGAAAACGGCGTGTAAGTGCGTGTGCAAGTGTGTGTGTGTGTGTGCGCGCGTGCAAGTCTGCGTGTGTGTGTGTGTGTGTGTGCATGTGAGTCCTGCGTAGATTGGAGGTGGGGGTTGTTCTCAGGTGTGTTGCACTTGACATTTCAGTACATCTGACACAAAATTGATTCTAAAAATACTAAAAAATATATAAATTCGCAGCACTTTTCCGCCTCCTTTGTTTCTGTAAATAACACAAAGCATCAACCTGCAGAAGCTCTGTTAGATATACTTTTCAGCGGTGAAAGATCATTAATGCTTCTTTAAACTGCAGTGTACTTGCTGATTAGATCTACGAACTACAGTTAGTTATTATTCACGGCGTCTTGGATAAATCTGTCGTTAGGAAAAATGGGTAGAAAGAACATTGTACCTGCTGCAGAGAGGAGAACCCAAGGAAGTGCCTGATTAGAAAACAAAAAATTGCCACCAAAACTCAGAACTGAATCGAGCTCTTCAAAAAAAGTATTGTAAACTTTACATGCACAAAGTTACAGGAAACTTCAGATATAGAAACTTGAACTGTGTTTTAAACACCTTAAAGCAATACTTGAAAATTGTTTTGGGTTTTTTCCCCTCTTTTTTCAGTAATTGACTAATTTGTTATGGTGTAAATAGCTAGTTTCCATTTATTAAAAAAAAAAAAAAAGCTTTTAAGCTGCTAAAAAAAGTTGCAAAAAAGCATGGTTCATTAAATTGTGAGCAAACGACACCGTTTTAAAATTCCTTTCATTTTAATAATCAAATGAGAGGAGGATTATTATTTTTTCTGGTAAACAATTTAATATTTTGTGTTTAAACATTCTTCTAAATAAATTTTTTAAAGGACGACTAAAGTGCAAAAAAAAAGCTCAGTGTTTCTGTCTAGTTTTTTCTTTCAGTTGTGTTCATGTTGGAGGACGTCACTGTGTGTGTTTGAGCACGTGTGCGCGCTTACTTGACAGCGTGCCCGTGCTTGCGTGGCTAGCTCCAATATATTTGCAACATAAAAAAATGAGAGTAGGGGGGCTGCATGGAGTAGATGTGCTGGGGGGGCGAGGGGGGCTGGAGGGGAGGGAGGGGGTAGAGGGGTATCAATGTGCAATTAAAATAGCTGCAGATTTCACAAAGATCATAAACGCCAAATGAGATGTGTGTTACAGCGAGTGACTATTTTACTGCACGATAACATGCGAGCCTTAATAAAAAAAAAATAACGTAAAAATGATTCCTGATTGTGATGCGTTTATCTGTCTAGATGGCAATACAGATGTTCTCTACAAGAGTCCAGATTGGCCTGCATGCAAAAGACGCACCACAAGGCTCAGAGATTTACGGCCACAGTCCACATCCAGCAGTCTGTGTCTCAGTCACTGTATTCTCCTACGTGGGGCAAAGGTATGCAGAGGTACCTTTATATTCTACGTGACAGCAAAACCTAGCCCCTTTCGTCATGTGACTGTGCCAAGCACAATGCTCAGAATATTGTCGTAGGGTCAGGCAGCTGAAAAAAAAAGTTTATTTATTCTCATATGCCACTGAGAATCTTCCACCTTAGTTTGTTTTTATTTTAAGCAGAATATTTAGTATTGAATTTAATTTTAAAAAGAAAAAAAGAGAAAAACAGACAGTTACTAGAGACTTTTAAAAAGTTTATAATTTTGCACACTATTATTCAATGAAATTGGGTAAATGTCCTTTATGGTTTAAAATGGAATTTAGATTTTAGCACAGATGATACATTCTAGCACAAAATAATACAAATGTGAACTTGACGCTTAGATGTTAGAAGAGGACACTTGTCTGCTTGAATTTAAATAATGCTTTGAATATGATGACACGTGTTAAATGTTGTACAAGCATATTTGTGGGGGGGAAGAATTAATAATTCAATTAAGTTTATTTACAGAGCGCCCAATTCACAACAGATGTCTCCTCGAGGCACTTATGTATATATATATTTCAATCACATGTACTTTTCAATCGCTATCTAACAGTGATCTAATTAATCAAAGTAGTTTAAAAAGTTTATATTTCCGGAAATATAATAACTGCATTATATCCATACCTGGGAAAGGTGATTTCCAGAGATGGGTCGACTGCGTTTGCTCTTTAGAGCAGTACACCTGTCCATCCCAGCCATTGGAGAGAGCCCAGTGCTGGTAGCCCTCCATGGGGATTAGGGCGTCGTGTCGCGGCTCAGGATGGGCGCTGATTCCGGGCACCACCGACACGTCCAGATATCCTGGGACGGCCTGGTACGAGCTGGCGAAACTCGGGTAGAAAGCAAACTCTTTCGGCCTGGTAGACAGTTCCTCCGTGGGGAGAGCCGTACTGGGTTCGGCGTATTTCTCCGCCGGGTGGTACGAGCAGGGCTTCTGCTGCAAGTTCACGTTGTGCGAGTGGGATAATCTACAGCCGTAATATGGGTTTCCAAAGGGGTAGCCGTAGCTCAGAGACGCGCTCGAAGACGTTTGGGGAGCGGGGCACTGCCGACCGCTTTCCGGAGAGGAAATATCCGAGTAGACGGAGCCCTGGTGGGTCGCTATGGAGCCAGAATGTCGTCCCAGCGCAGGGTGCGACATCAGGTCCCTGCAGTGGGTCGCAGGGCAATTACCGCTCAGTCCCTCCATTGTTTGGCTTTTATTCTGGCTGCTTTCATTCGGGCTTTTTTCATAAACGTACATCAAGGTGTCCGCCCAGCGTGGATGCAGAACCAGCGAAGTCGTCATATCACGGGCTGCCGATGCTTTTTAAAAGTCGACTACTCCAAGACGGACACCTCATTTCCAACTACATTTTACACCGAGCGCATGCGCACACCGGGCCCAACAGTGTGTCCACTTCATTAAGAGTCTGGCACGTGATACGCTAACAAGTCCTGCGAGATTGGGTTTGAGAGCAGGGGCAGAGCAGCTCCTTTAAAGACCCACTGCCTCGCATGTCACCGTTTTTCCCCCACTGAAAGCCGAGTCACACCATTGGTTTAAGACGGCTAGACCCACACCCTTAAAGGGAAGTTCTGGAAACGCTCAAGAGCTGGGCCACAGGAAAACAATCAGACGTTTAGCCGACTCTGTGAATGGACTGAGAATGTATAAGCCATCGTGTTGATACATGAAGCAGCTTACACGTGTAAAAGAGGATGCAAGTTTATTTCCATAAAGAAAATAATGAATGTGATTATTATTTTTTATTTTTTTTACTTGGGCTGGAGTAGGAGCGCAATGCGCAATAATTGATGCGAGTCGGTGCTTATAACGCAAAGCGTTGTGTTCGTGTGGTTACATGCTAGCGTTTTAATTCATTAATCCACTTTGGTTAAGACCAAGATGAATACACGTTTAATAAACTGGGAAATATCAATGCAAAACACAAGCCCCTTCTTTGCAGGAGTCTTATGATTCCGTTTCACACCGACATGCAAAGAATGCATTCTATATCCAAATCTCTGTGTTAATATTCCATAAAGAACTATTTCATCAATTACTGAAAAATTTGTAAAAGTCGTACAATTAAGAAACAAATCAAACGAGGACATCTCAAAATAAAAATAATTTAAAAAATCTAATAAAACATGGAATCTACAGTGTGCGTCTTCGTGTTTATGTGTGTATCCATGTGTGTGTGATTCAGAGGTATAGCTTCCCCCCCTTAAGGAAAAAAAATGCAAACTTTAAGGTGTTGCATGAGTGTCAGTTGCACCTCATCAGCAGCAACAGCAGCAGGAGGGACGGAAGCTGTGCAGGTAAGACACCATTGTTTCAAATTGGGACTCGTCTCATCAAAATTTCACTTAGTTAGAAGTCATTTAACTCGTTCGTAATGAAAGCGAGTCTCTGTTCTTCCAAGTGAAACTATGTCTGATTTCTGCGAAAATTCTTTCACAGCTTCATAATTATTACTTGCACAGATAAGACAATTGCAACGTTATAGAAACTCGTGATGTTTCTTGGCACACTGGGTTGTTATTAGTATTAGTTGTAGTCTGCGCCATTGACTCTTCCTGGCGACAGGAAGCACAATTGCCTCTTTCAGTTGAACTATATATATACAAACCACAAATGATATTTAGTTGGAACCCAAGCTAAGAATAAAAATAAAAAATGTCCCATTTCACCCAACTAGTTATTTTTTTACGCATGCCACTGGCATCTCCAAGCAGCGTCTAGAGTTCCTCTAAACGTTACAATTTTACCTTTTCAATCAATTCCTCGGTTCATTGCCTAATAAGTTATTTCTATTTTTTTTCTTTTAAACTTGCTTACTGAATCAAGTAACAAATGTTATAGCTGGGACAGGCCCAGAGCGCATCACAATGCCTAACCTATGACTCACACATAAAGCGGGCTTCGAGCTGCTACTGCAAAAGGGGCGCGCAGTCCAACAACACTTTTTTGGACTTATAGGCATAAAATGCCCATCGATTCCTATTTGTAAACACATCTCAGAGAAAGCTGGACCCTCGCTGCCTCCCCAGTCGCTCTTCAGTCAGAGGCTGTTGCTTCTTTTGTCTCAGGGAAATTACAACGCGGCGGAGGGCTCATCCAAATGGCAGCTGCACGGAAGTCCAAGGTCAAGGTAAAAAAAACGCAGACAAACAGGGTCGTAAGGAGAGTCTAGACAGACAAGAATGAACTTCACACTAGAGCATACATGCAAACTAGGCGTTATTTGGAGAGCCTCCTTTTAAAATATTCGGCGTGAGAGCGGAGGCTGAAGAAGCTGTGCATGAGTCATCAAAAAAATATCAAGAAAATAAGTCTTTTGAGAAGACGATCGATAATGACGTAGTCTTGTTTAAGGAGCCACAATGAGTTCAATTTACACCAAAACGAGTACAGAATACGTTCAAAGTTGAGTTTAGTGAACCCATGTTACAGACAAGTTGGCGTCCGAATGTAACTAGGTAAGAGAAAATCTATAAAAATACTTTGATACGAGTAAAATAAACATCCTCCTAAAACCACAATGTACATATAAACTTATCCTCTTGTTATGTCTTAAATTAAATATACATATATTAGGGGGTAAATCTCAACCTGAAAATATTGTCTGTTTTTAACTTCATCTGTGCACTAATATATGCTTTAAATTACATGATTTAGACTATAAAACAAATGATAAATGTTCATATTATATTTCTTATTTTACCGATAGTAACGTGCCATTATTATTGAATGAGCACACGCCAGTCATGTCAGCAAGATAATGAGTTCTGAGATCTATCCAACTGGAATAGTTTACTTTAAATATATCTATAAGGTTTATAAACGGTGCACATGCTGCAGATAGACGCGTGGCTTCTTGTAGGATTAGCACATGCTCATATTGCACAGTGCAGAGATATTTTATGCTATCCACTTATTGTGACATGTAGAAATAAAAAAAACTTTATCAGACAGCTAATTTAGTGCGCTAGCACTTTCTCTGCAATTTTTTGACCCATTATTTCCTCGATATCAATATTTGACGGTTATAATAATATATTCAAATGGAGTTAACTTGTTAGTTTTTTATTGGGTTTGTTATTCGTTCAAATGCAATTATAGTTAAAAAAAAAACAAAAACAAAAAAGCAAAACGACTTGCGTCCGATTCTCTCCAAATTTCGTCCAAATTACTCCAAAGCTCAAATTAAATACCAAAGTTGCTGATTGAAACGTGAGGCTCTGCGTCAGTCACTGAAGTAAACTAAACTAAACACTTTTTCACCTGTTATGCACATTTCAGTTCCAATCTGACTCTACAAGAAAAAAGGCTGTTTGTACAATAAATTACAGTAAAAATTATTTCTTATTTTCTGTAAAATAAAAAAAACAAAACTATTTGTATTTACACTTGGTCTATGCATATCATATTCCAAGTGTTCCAAAGATAAAACAAATTAAAAAAAATACATTTAAAATTGTATTTGTACTTCTTTTTTAGCATCGCATCCCAGTGATTTCAAACATTTTCAGTGCTCTATATCGGAACAACAGCAGTGTCCAGCCTTGATGTGTGGCTATTAATGACAAGCAGACATCATGCCCCTACAGACGAGTCTTGTCGAGCAGGGAAGGAGTTCTGAGTCTGATACAGAGGCTGTGGGGGAGGGGAGAGCATCCATCTCCATGCAACTGCATGCTGCCTACCTGCAGCCACCGGCTCACTCAACAACTGCACTGCATTTACGCACATGAGTCCAAAAGCAAGACGGATATGCCTTTAGGAGTCCCCTGCCTGCACGTATTTGCGTTTGTATTGCCTTATCACGGGTCGTGTGCATATAAATAAGATAAATTAGTCGATATCCAAACTGATTGCTTTCACGTTTTGTCTTGATAAGTAATTACAATAAATAAATCACTTGGTCACTTATACCAAATTGGCTTTATGCCCTTCATGCATTCTCAGTATTCACATCCCAGTGCTGTGAAAAGTGCAAATCCACACGCCTAAAACACGCTTCAACAAACCACGTAACGACTCAAGAATTTGCTGACTGCTTGCAGGTACTGCAGTGTGCGTCACGCAAGCTGGAATCAAACTATCTTCACGGGTTTAAAGCCAGCTGCCGGCGTTTTTGAGAAAGTTGATTTAATATTTTTTGAGAAAATCCCCGTTACACCTTCCAAACCAATGGGCGTGCTAGTTTTTATTTATTTATTTTTTTAATAAAAGAACTATAGAAATATAACTAAAAGTCTATTATCAGGCTACAATGGACCGTAGTTATTTGATACGTTTCTTCAAGCTACTCAGAAATTACATTAATGTTACGTGTTTTACTTTAACGTATCTCCACTTGGCAGAGGTTATCAGGGGGAGAAAAAAATTGGGGCGATGAAATACTTTGTAATATTAATGCGACAAAAAGTTATTCTAGCCAAAAAAAATATATATATATTTTTAAATCCCAATGTGAGCCATTTAAAATTAAGAGCCTATTAGAAAACTGGAGGTAATAACTCTGATTGATCCAACTTCGAAGCTTGTAGTCCAAATCCCTTAGTTTAGGGATTTGAACTTGGTTGTCTCACCGATTCTGGGGCTAGTTGTCTAATGCGCACGCAAGATATTATAAGACGGTCATAAAATGTGGAATTTCTTCATAGGTTAGAAAACCTACATTAAAGTGTTATACATTTAGTAATTTTGTTTAACTTTTTAACGCACAGAATAACTCACAATACTATACAAAAAATAACCACGGGATAAAAAATATTGTTTCGGACATAAAGTGCATTCGCCGATATACAATTACAAATCGTCGATCTTAAAAAGAATTTTTTTTTTAAAAAAGAGTACTTTTTTCAGTTTGAGATATATGTATATATCTCCTGGTATTAGGTCGGTTGTCACCAAGAGAGGAGGGGAAAAGCATCTTGAACCAGCACACTCAGCTAGGATTGAAAGATGGAGTGGTAATTTAAATATGCTTCAGCGCAAAACCAGTAAAAGTGCAACGACAAACCCCGGTCTAGCCAACATTTCCAAACATTGTGTTAAATGAACAAACTATATGGAGAAAATACAAGGAGTGCAGTTTACAATATAACTTTTAGTTAACTCTAATCACCAGGCTATGAGAACATGTGTGTTGTGTGGGCCTTTGGATGGACGGTGGCAAATGTCTGCCATATAATTTTCTTCGTCAAACCTAGATTGAGTTTATTTTTTTAAACTCTTAACATACCCGTGTAGCCACAGTGTATGCTTGTGTGCGTGCGTGTATGCGTGTTTGTGTGCGTGTGTGTGTGTGTGTGTGTGTGTGTGTATGTGTGATGGATGGAAGTGGAGGGGTGTAAAAGGAGGACGGGCTCATTTTCTCCACACAGGAGACCAGATCAGTCCACTGTGAGAAAGGCAGTGTTGCTAAACTGAACCAGCATCTCAATCTGGTGATGTTTTTTTTTTGTTCTTTTTATTCTCAAAGTTATTTCTCTATTTCGTGCAAGCCGTTCTCGGTTTACGAGCACAACCGCTCCTTGTAGGCCAAGAGCAGAACACGTCAGTGCCAGTAGTGAAGAGCACATGTGATTTTTGTCCAAATATCCCCAAAAGCGAGGTTTAAAATACAATCACGTTTTAGTAGCACAGCAAAAACAAGCATTCAAGTCCAGATCTCCTGAAGAGTCACCCATTCGGCGCAACTAATTTTTTTTTCACATTATGTGTTGCAATGCAAGTTTCATGTCGTTAAGTGCAAAACAAAGCAGGAGTAAACCTCTAATTCGTCAAGAAATGTGTGGAAATGATGGACAGAGATTGCTTGTAATACTTTTTAATCTTGCATGAATAATGTTATAACTACAATAACCAGAAAGCATTTTTAATGACATTTTTCTTTTCAGTTTTTCAATTAATTGTAACAAAAAGCAATAAAGTAATCAATCACATTAAAACTTGTAGATCACCAACCCCATGGTGTGTGTGTGTTGTTACAGGGTGCATACGGTTGATTTCCCACATCCAGTGCAGTGCAGTACATAAAGTATTCTTTCTTCCAAATAGGAATATCAATATTTTTTACAAATGGATACCATCACATCTATTTTGTTTTGAAAGTATTTTAAAGTATGGAAAGTCTAGAAAAGAAACCTGTCATAATTTCTTTAAATTATTGTGCATTATTCCTTGAATGAACAGATAAATTACTACTTTAATAAAGTGACCTTCCCTAAAGCCATATAGACAAAATTATAGAAGACACTCGTTGACTTCACAAAAGTGCTGTACATACCTGAGGACTCAGCTTGACCCCATGTATTTGCAAACCTTGCAGCCTGACATGCCTGGATGTCCCAGGAAAATATGAATCCACACAAAATGACCCAGTAGTGCACAACCTTAAAAGACACAACTTAAAGCGACTTATCTGCTGTATCCGAGCTGGATTGAAAACATTTCATGCAAATTCAATGTGGTTTGCAACTAGATCAATAATAGCTCTCCCCCCCCCCCCATGAGAGCAAGTGAATCCAATATAACATATGTCCTCTCCTACAGACAAAAAAAAGTAGTCAAAAATAAATAAATAAATCTCCGACATAACAGAAGGGAAACCGGTGGTACAGTGCGGGTTTATATGGAGATGGGCACCAGGAGACATTGTGCTTATGGATTCATACAACGTTGGGCTGCTGTGCCAAGACCAGTGAGACAAACAAGCAACGAGGCTCTTGACGAACATTTTATGTTACGAAGTACTTGCAAAAATAACAAATCTTGTGCGAGATTCAGAAAAAACGATGATACATATAAAAAAATATTTTGTACACATGTACAAAATATCTCCTGAATTCAAAGATGTGTGTGTATTTCACAAACTGACCACTGCAGACCAGCTGTCGGGTCAAATATGTGATATAAACAGAATTGCACTTGTAGTGTGGATTTAACAAGCAATGCTACAACCAACCTTTGCGCTAAAGCTTTAGCGCAAAGGTTGAGTTTTGGTCTTGCCAGGAAGTAAATCTTAAGGATCAGCATTGTGTCATTTTTAAAGGTTTCATCAAGAAACCAAATCTCTGTATTCAACTTTACCTACACGCTTTGGTCAGATTTATATACTGTAACTATGACGGACGGACGGATGTAACTCAACTGTTGCAAAGCAACGCACGATACACCATGCGCGGAATAAACTACTAAAGGATTGTTTACTTGTGACTTGACTCGTTTAGCAGATATACTATGAGCGGAAGGCTGTGGGCTGACCGCAAAATAAAGCAGACCAGGCGGAGCCGCGCCCAGGACAGAGGGCAGCCTGGCAGACCACCGCGACTGCAAGGCCAGAGTGGATTTACAAAATGCAGCACCGGCTTTACAGCCCTTTTATTTGCTGCTTTTGTTATTGTTATTAAAATGTGAACCATTCCGCCTCAACGCAGACCGCTACGGTTTTAACAAACTCCTGTTTAAATTGGATTGCGATATTTGGACTATGTAGCGTCCGAAGTTTCGAAGATTTAGCAAATTGATAAAAACGCAGAGTAAAAATGACAGTAAAGATTTCTAAGTACCTCCGGTTTGTTGAAATATATATATATATATATATATATATATTATAGCAGCGAAAATTTGTTGAATGTGTCTCTCCAAACAGCGTGCAAATAAGCCTGAGCACAAAAATACATAGTGGTGGATGGGGCAAAAGTTTCATAAGATGGTTTTAATGCTTCACGTTAGAAATCCACAACGCATCTTTAAAGAGTGTGTTAAAGTTTTAAGTTGGAAAATACTGGTCCTAAGAGAACGCGTTTGACACATTCTAAATATATTACAGCACATTCGGCAACAAACCGGCGTTATTTCCCTTAGGTGTTTCTTTTCAACGTGTATACAATAAGTAGGAATCTATGTGGTGAAATATTACACTTCCTTGGATTAAAAGAGACAGGAGTATGATAAAGAATTGTCTCACACGCCGCAGGACTGCGCGTTGGATGTGACTAATTTTATTATAGTTAAATCTAATTATTAGTCATAGCAGAATGCGCTCAAACACGTCGCTTTGACATAGTTTGGCTTTAGGATAAACTGAAGGCCAAGTCCCAATTTTTTTCCCCACTGCAGCCCAGAGAGCAGGGCAGCAAAAGAGACAAAATAAATCTATCTGACGTCTCGTCGGAAGTCCAAGTTCAAGTTAAGAGAGGCGGTCGCTCCATCAGCCCGCATAGCAAAACAAAAGACACACACGCTCATCATTAATCATCTCACTTCTTCTGCCAGGGAATAAACCTTTGCCTTAAAACGTTGCGGACACATTTCAGACTGTAGGTTCATTTAAAGGAATTATATTTAGATTCCCTTTCTGGGTGCGATTCTAAAAAGCCTCAATAGAAATAGAGAATAGAGCCTCAATAGATAGTAGTAAGATAAATGTACCTTGTAATGTGGAGAGTAGTTTTTTTTGTTTGTTTTTTGGCGTTATCCTGTTTAGAATACGAAGCCTTTGGTGAATTGTGTTTTTTAATTGATTCAGAAAACGCAAATAAAGAAACTCACAATATTGTGGCTTTTGTCACAAGGCAGTATTGGAGCATCTGGAAGGATTCATCAAAGAGCACAAGTGGGAAAAAATGTGCCAAAAATGCTGATAGAGTCCTGAAAACATACACTAACTCGGTAAATGCAGCATATCACTAAATCAACGATATATGTGCAAAAGGAATAGGGATTTTGTTAAACGCTCAGCTTAAGAATGAGCAACATGAACGGACCTATGCAATCATCCGTTCCACTTCCAGCTAATTAATTCTTTGTATTTATATAAAATAAACAAATGACCAAGTTTTACCCTTTAATTTCTGAAATTACTCTATAATATTCCACTACGCAATTTTCCAAAGGCGCCGTCAGTGTTTCGTGTTTCTGACGGAGAAAAGGGACAAAACAAAATTTCAGCTTTCGTACATCATTATTGGCGAAATGTTGACTATTTTTACCTTACAAACAAGAAATAAACCATATTTGAAACAGAACCAAAAGTGTATGCGGACATCACGTCTCTCTGTAGAGCAACTTTCCTCTACAAAATCAATTCAAAATAGTGGAAATTTAAGGGGAGCAAATTATAACAAAACCTAGAAACTTCATTATTTACGTCGACGTTAAGCACTGAGGCTAAAAAAAAACACAACCAAACATGCTGGTGTTGGAAAAATTGCGGAGTGGAAAAATGATGTCAGCACCTGCTTTCAGTTGAGATGGAGCAGCAAAGCCTTCCCATGTGAAATGGGGCACATAATCCACACAGAACCGCACAGGCGACACCCCGAACGAAACCGGGACTCGCTGTTTGCTCCAAAAATGTTTGTGAAAGTCTGTATGTGACCAACACGCAGCGGCCCAGACAGCAACAGGAAGCGGCGCTGCGTGACACCGCGCCGCTTCAAACGCAAAGAGCTCCATATTCATCAGAAATGCGCCAACTCGGTCACACAGGGATGACAATTACACTTATAACTCACGCCTTTTCTTTTCTTTCATGTAAACTGGTGGAGTATAGCAAATGGATGTGAGTGGAGTTATGCTGCTACATTTGGCTGAACCAACCATTTGAAGAGAACTCGCAAGTAATAACGTATTACTTGCGACTTACTTGTTATTTGAAAAATTTAGAGCAAAATTTAAAAAATAAATGCATATTGCGTTTTGGAAAGTCCCGACTTAACCATCGAAACTTTATCAAAAACACAAAATACCGTTTACAGACTGTGGATGAATCCAGACAAATACCTGAGACAAAGCCGCGCGTTTATTTGGCACTTTCAGTAATTTCGGCTCTAAGGAAGAGATTAGATCCTTAGCTCATCCAAATGTTTACCTATTGCTTTTGAGTGCTTTTCTCTTGTTTACTCAGCTATCTCTTGCAAGGAAGAAATACGACCTTATGTTATGTACTAGCGAGGTGAAAAAGTGGTCAAAATAACCTTTTTTGGAGAAAAAGTATGTCGGAAATTTGATTCTTTTGAATAGAAATAAATCAGTGGAAAAGTGAGCATTTAAATCAACGTTTCCTAGCAAAAATGATTGCAAATTCATTATGTATAGAAAGAGAACCCTGGCGACTGATGAGCTTTTTTTCTTTTGTAGTTGTTTGTTGTCATTCCCCCCCCCCCCTTATTTTAAGACAAGGTCTTTCCTTTGTCCTTGGTGACATTATTTGGATATTCTTCGGAACACTTCACATAGATCACGGGAGGAACTGCAACAAATAAATGGTTTCACTATTTTGAGGATTCCTTTGGTAGAGGTTCTCCAAGAAGGTGCCACAAATGCCACATTTTAATAGTAAATAAAATGGATTTCGTCAAAGTACGGTTGTGCTTGTCCCACGGGGTGATATCCATCTCAGTGAGGCCAACTAGCAAAAAAAATCAGTGCTGCTTCATTTGTTTCAGCGCGTTCTGCAGCGACTGTAAAGAAGAGCAAGGCGAAGTTCAAGTTCAAAGTCCCTGCACTCAGACAGAGCAGGGTGCGCTCACAGGCAAGGCACCATTCAATCACATTTCACACCACAGTCGTTAACCAGAAGGACTTTTAATTTACACATGCGAGTAACTTGTTTTATCCTAAAGAGGGAACAAATGTACATCCACATATATATATACAGATGGAGTGCAATCAAAGAAAGAAAAACGGAAATTACCTCCATGTTCAAGTTAAATTGATTTCCAGAGCTGCTTTAAGCCGTCCAACAGAAAGTCAATTTTATAAAGCTTGCTTTTGAATATTAGAATCGCCATTTATCATTTTGTTGAGCAACTGTTTAGAACTAAGTGGCCGAAGGTCTATGCGAAGAACACGCAGACATTTTTCTCATCTTAAAACCAGGAAATGCGCGTGAAAGTAAAGTAAAAAAAATATCTTCTCAGTCGCGTCACTCTTTATTATTAGAGGTATTTTGAAGCACAAACACGGACGAATTTGGTAATTGAAAAAAAAACTCATATTGTAGATGTCCGAGTTCCATCCGAGCGAAAGTTGATATTTCTCCCGTTTAAATTTGAATTTTTAAGCAAACATTCATTTTGATTCAAATAATTATACAACCAAGATTCAAACGCGATTCAAGAGTAATCCAAT
>CAEGAF010114785.1:0-29990 GCA_903067075.1 Micropoecilia bifurca
AGGAAGGTTTAAGCCGTCTTTGGTCCTTAAGACCTCAGGTGGAAACTACGAATGGCAGGAAAAACGTCATCACAGCGCAGGAAGTGAATGTAGCCAGGATCACATGGAGGAAGGAGACAAACCTGGTCTGAGCTGCTGCTGGTTTAACGCTGGCAAGGATTCAATCCTGGAAAAAAAGAGAAATAAGCAAAGTTATTTGTACATCAAGAAGCATTTTCCTAATTAATGTAATAATGTAATAATGAGGTTTGAGCCAATTCACACATTTTCTACATGTGTAACAGGTTTGTCTTCGTTTCCTGCTTCTAAAGATTTTTTCTCAAGATACATTTTATAGGGTTTCGCTACAATGTTTATTAAAATGATGTTAAATTTAGCCACAAAAAAAGATCATGCTATTTCACTAAAATAGGAAATTCATAATAATTAACACACTTCATTTTACTACACATGTTCAGTAAATTAAACTATTATTGTAATAATCTAGAAATGTTATGTTTGATCCACAGCTGAACAGCAAGACAATCTACAGATCTTGTAGATTATAACGGTTGAAGCCACAGAAACACGGCAAAGCTACAAATAAATAACTTTATAGAAAATTTCCGTAAGTTTATCGGTAAAACGCAGAGTTAAACGCAACTTCATCAGAAAGTCTCGTGAATTGAGCTCGTGCTGCGTCACAACGTGGAGGTTAAAGTTCGTGACAGACCAAGTGTGGAACAATCTGACTCCATCCACCGAATAAACTCATCATCTCGTCTTCACATTATCAGATAACCATTAAATGTAGCACATTTAAACAGACTGATATTAAATTAGACGTTTTAATCCATGAGATAAACAGAAAAAATCAGCAGTAAAGACAGAATTACCTTCTCTAGCTCGTCTGAGGTAAAATGACCGAAGCAGCTTTCCGGCGCTGCTTAAATACGTCATGGCGGACGGGCGCCGCCTGCCGGACGGGAGGTGAAGTGGGACAAAATATGTTGCTGCAATATACAGTTTAGTTTTTTTTTTCTTTAACAAAGAACAAAAATATTTAAAAAAGTTCCAGACTTTTATCGAAGGGTTTTCAGGTTAAATCAAATGTTTATATTAATCCATATCATAAGCAAAATATTTTATAAATTTTGAAATATGCTTTTATATTTTACATTTTAGTTTATTTAGTATTTTTTCTTATGTTTTATGAACGTCAGTCTGAGCTAAATTTGGATTAATAATGGTAAAAAGCTGATTTTTCTGTTAAATGCATTTTCACATGCTGAAATACTTTTTCATTATCTAAAATTTTTCCAGCAGCCATTGTACACCAAAGTATTTATGTCTTTAATCAGTCTGAAAATCTGTTGTCTTCTAAAATTTTCATTCTTGAAATTAATTATTGGATTTTCATTCTTTCCTGCTTGGATTTCTTAGATTTTTCTTCTTGTTTTATTATTAATGGTACTTTCAAACATTTAGTTTTACTACTGTTTCCTGTTTTTTTATTATAATATAATATTATATAATGTTCTTGTGATACATAGCATACCATCTATATCTGCAGAAAAAGAAGGAAAAAGAAAAACCTTGTGACTATTGCAGGTCAAGAGACACTAAAATGAATAGACTGTCATTGAGAGAGTATGTGGAGATATGGACCAATCCCCTCTCTCCTTTCCCCTCTACCTTGCTCCTGATTGGATGCTCAAAGTGCAGATTATTTAACCCCCTCAGCCTCCATCCCTCCTCCTCCTTGGTGGTGGCTGTTGCTGCTGCAAGCTGCTGGTGTTGCCGTGACGATGATATCCTCCCCCTCTTACACACACATACACACTCAGACCAGGAGGAGAGGAGAGGAGAGGAGAGGAGAGGAGAGGAGAGGAGAGGCAGCAAACAAGACAGTATCATGACGCGATGGCTTCAGGCTGGAAAACAGACGCTCCCACTGATGGCCGGGAAAACAGGGTGAGAGCTGGATGCTTTTCCTGAAGGATGGATGGATGGATGGAGGGGTGGATGGATGGATGGATGAGTGATCGATGGGTGGAGGAATGTTTGGGGGTGACAGCAGCAGCTGTAGCATGAATCAGAGAGGGGGATGATGCAGAGACGACTGCAGGATGGGAGGAAATGAGGATGGACCGACTGAATGCAGCGCAAACTGATCAGCTGTCTGTGGATAGATAAGTGTGAGTGTGTGTGTGTGTGAGTGTGTGTGTGTGTGTGTGTGTGTGTGTGCTGTCAGGCCTGCATGCACATGCTAGCATCCTGTCTGCTAACAGAAACAGAAGGTACGTCATTTCTCTGAAGTGAAACTGAGGTCTCATCACAGCGACATTCTGTTTATAGGAACATGCAGCTCCTGCAGGATTCAGATGGATCAGTGATCAGATGAAACTGATCGTCTGATTCTGCAAAAAAAAGATGTTTAAAGCTCCAAAATCCAGTTGAGTCAGAGAAAATGAGCGCAAATAGAAAAACACGGCTGAAAATATCACAAAAAATATACAAACATCAACATAAAGGAGAAAATATCACATATAATTCAACAATAGCTGTATTTAGGAAGATATGCAGAAGAAAAGACAAATCAATTCAAAATAAAGTTGATAAAACAGGACAAAAGCTTCATAAATGTTAAAATGACAGAACAGTTGGCCCAGAAACTCTGAATAAAAAGTTGTTTTGAGAAGATAAGAACAAGCAAAAAGGGAACTTGAAGTAGAAATAGAATCAAATCAACTAGAAAGAGATAAAACATGAGAAACACAGCAATGAAACAGCTTAAAATATAAGACAAAAAATAGTAAAAAATGAGACATAGCAACTTTAAAAACATATAGACATGTTTTTCTTTTTATCATGTGGATTTTTAAAATAAATGTTACAGATTGGCTGTCATTTTAAAGTGTCAAATGAATTTACTGCATTCAGGATTCTTCCAGATCTTTACCATCAAAACAGCTACAAAAGATTATCAATAAAAAACAAAGTTATTAGTTATGAAAGTATATAGTCATTTTTTTATTGCCACAAAATAAGATTATTCTGTAAATAATCTCTTTCTGAGTCCCACACATGGATATCCCAAAAACGCTGCAGAGATGCTGGGATACTTTATACCTTCAACACTTACAGCAGCAAAACTGAAGCTTTTTATTGATTTCATCCCTGAAAGGGAGAAGAGGAAGAGAATGTGTGGGACCAGTACGTGATGAATGAGTGATTACAACACAGAAAAACAGAAAGTGGACGTGAACATTCCCATGGGAACGTCAGAGGAGACGGATCAGATGAACCGAGTGTGTGTGTGTGTTGTGTTTTCTTTGTCTGATTGCCACCGTTTTGTTGATTTATGGACTTCCTACCAGCAGGTTTCCCTGAAATTAGTTTTTATTGAGCTTTGCAATCAGGTGATGGAGCCTCGTCTGCTGATCCGGACAGAAATAAGCAGTTTTTCATTTAAGTGAGTGAGTTCAGGTTCGTCAGACGAAGCTCATTCAGTCATGAATGAACTGGATCACTGCAAAAAAAACTAAAATTAAACAAAGATTAACCTCATTTTCAAAAACTGGATTTTAAAATGTGATTTGCTTCAGAAGGAGAAAGTATTTTCTCTTTTACTTGTAAAAGTGCTTATGATGTGGGGTCCCTCAGGGCTCTGTCTCAGTCCCCATTTTTATCTCATTGCAGAAATTTGCTCAATCAATTCCTGACATTTAATTGAAGATAAGTGACCTTTTCTCACAGGAGAAGCTCCAGTCCTTTGGCCTGTTGCTGATGTGGTGAGATTTGTGTGATAATCAAGCCGGTATGTAGGTGAAACCATTTAGCGGAAATGTCAGCGGCTGCTTTAATGTAGCGAATTAAATACACATCGTCTGTCGGACGTGGATGAACTTTAAGTTTAGTAATCAAACTCTGACCTGAAACACAAACCTGTGGAACTGATTTGTTAAACTAAAGTCTGAAATCAGCTCTAATCCAAGATGTTTGGTACCAAACTTCTCAAAGTCTCTGAGTTTTCATGCTTCTAGGAGACAATGCCATTATGATAAAGAGGCACAATGTGTCTCATTCTGAGTTAAATATTGACCTTTTAAACTCTCATTTAAAATAAGACTCAGCCACAATTTAGCACCAAGAATTATGAACTTCCCTTATATGTGAATAGATATCAGAGGTTGGTTCCCTTAATAAATATTTTGGAGTATTTAATGTTTGCTCTGCCTCACTGTTGAGCATCTGGAGTCGTGTCTGGCTGCAGAACAGAGAGGATTATGCTTTTATGCTTGTGTGGACACTTGAAATCCATCTTATCTTTTTCTGTGTCACTAATAAACAGAAGCTCTCAGGACAGGCTGCGTCTCCAGTGCTGTATCCATGTGTGCATGTCGCAGCGCTGACCTGAAAGCCGCCATCTGATTGTGTTTTCATGGGTTTTATCAGTGAGAGTCAGCTGCTGTGAGGCCACACCAGCAGATTACACCACTATCGTTCTGCTGCCACGTCGGTGTTTCTGTTTCAGCCTTTTGTTGAGCCTCCTCAGCTTTGCATTGGTCCAGTAGGTTTCCCAGTCTTAAAATGGTGTGTCTGATTGCTTTTAGTCAAAGAATGACAACCATATTTATAGATGTACCCCATATAAAGTAGAGACAATAGATGGATGGATGGATGACAGCAGCAAAACAGTTGTTTCAGGAAGAAAGTGAGCCAGTCTGTGCAGCAAAGATAAGTCCAAATAACGGCCGAAAATGCAAAATCAGATACAAAGGTACCAGCTATGTTATTAGGTACACAACCTGTTAATGCAAACAGAAAATCAGCAAATACTGGTGTAACATCTCAAAGCTTCCAGGTACATAGAAGCAACAAAGACGACCAGCAGATGTTCAAACTGAGCATCAGAAAGGACTAAGATGGACGTGACTTTGATCATCTTGTAGTTATTGGTGTAAAAAGTAATGATCGAACATTTTCAAAGTAAAAACACCCAATGAGCGACGAATGAGGATCAAAATAACCCGTCAAAGTCAGAGAAGGATTGGCAAACTGGTTCAAGAACACAGAAAGGGAACACTAGCTTAAATGAGAACTTGTTTCAGCCCTATAATCATGACATTGAAACACATAAGGTCACACAGATTCTCCAAAAACCAGCGTGTCCGATTGGAAATCTGTTCCGGTGAGTCTCAATTCAAAACTTCAAATCATTTCATAAAAAAAAAGCTGAGTCAACATTTTCTGGAGCATGAAACAATCAGCTCCTCTCAAACGTCCCTCTGAGTTTCTCCCTTGTAAAACCCAAAACAAGAAGGGCTTGAATTGTCTGCAGAGCCGTAACAGCCACAGATCGTCACCAGACTCAACCCACTGCAAGACAGCGTCCCAGAATCCTTTGCTGCATTGTAACATCAGAGCATCAGTGAATGGCGATGTGGGGGTGAGGATCCTGGAAGACTTCAGAGGAACCTTCTGCTGTACGATGCGTGTGTGTGTGTGTGTGTGTGTGTGTGTGTGTTGAGCAGATGTGTGTCTCAGACGTTAGCAGTGTGTTTGTCTGCAGGAGGTGAGTCTGATCAGGACGTCTCAGGGGACAGAGGCGTTTGAACTGGATTACAAGCAGAAATCACACGGAGCTGCAACCCCTCCGCTCTATGAATTATTCACCAGAACATCAGGCCTCGTGTTTTTACAGAGACACTGGAGCAGAAACTGCTTGGCTGGCAGAAAGTCAATCAGCAGGCAGGTCCAAGGAATCAAACCTGGTTCATGGAAAGTTGTTTCCTGCTGCTGAAATACATATTTTAGACGTATTTTCCCATTAGAGGTTTGATGTCCTCCTGACTGAGGCCCGGACAGATTTCTTCTTCACACCTAACTGTCATCATCATCATCATCATCATCGCTGATGAAGAGGGGAGCCGGCGACCCAGAATGCTCTGCAGCGTCAGTGTGAACTCATTCACATGCTGAAGGATAAATATAGGGGGGATTAAAAAACCCGTCGCCGCTTCACATTTTCGTTCCATCTCTTCTTGTTGGTTGGTGTCACCACATCCCCCCTTTCTCTCTGTGCAGTCTGTTGCCATGGAAACCCCAACCTTTCTCCCTCCCTTCCTCTTCTTCCATCACTTTGAAGTCGGTTCGGTGACCTACATTTAAAAGCTCTTTATTAGTTTTTGACTTTACGAGTTCGTTGTGAGGATGATACCGAGGTTCCCCTGATCGGACCATGAGGGAGATAACGGTACATCGGTCTGAGGACTGATTCATCTTTGCTCTGCTGTCATTTCTTTAGCACATAACTCCTGTCGCTGTGGGATTTTAAAGGTCTTCATTGGTTTTGTGTGAGCAGTAAGTTAGTAGAGCTAATTCAGAAGGAGAGAAACTGTGATTGAAGCAGATAGAAATCAATGAATCCTACAGATAGTGAGAGTAATAGAGCAGATCCATCATCCACACCTGCTTCTGCTTCAGCGTCACATGGAGGTTGAGGTCTTTCTCTTTGAGAATTACAGTCACTGTTATGATTTTGGACAGTGGAAAGAAGACAAAATACCTGGACAGAACCCAATGCATGCAAGGAGACACTGCAAACAGCTGCACCACCTTTCAGACCTTTCTGGATTAATGTTTGCTAAAAGAAAATTGTATGATAAAAATCCCAGATCTTATCTGATGTCTCTTTTATTAAACTTCACATCAGTTTCTCCCTTTGCCAACCTAAGGCCCTGATTTTATAACCAAAAGTTTTCATTTTGGCCTTTTTTCTTTCCACTTTGTGTCCTTGTCCTTAAACCATCGTTGTCACTTCATTTAAAACTGTAAATAACTTTAAAAATCTCACATAGTTTATTGTAAACGTACATTTATGAAAACTTTGTTTAGCATCCTGGTCCACGTATTTAGGTTGTGATCCCTGTTTGGTCAATCAGTCTCCTGGTGATTGATTACTAATCATAGTCATAACTACTTTACCTGGCAACAGATGATGAGAATAATGTGGGAAAACTACTTTAAAGGTGGACATGAATGTTTGGCCGTGTTAAAGCATGGAGGGAACAAAATACTGAATGTGGCAGAAAGCTTTAAAGTCAGCCACAAAATGACCTAAACTACAAATATGAAATGGAGGGCAAAGATTTTTGATTGCTTTGTTCTGTAACACTGACTTGATTAGCATATGAAAGGATGACAGTTGGAATATCTGGCAGATTTTCAGACATTGAAAGATTTCAGCGCTTCATTGTTAAATGATCAAGTCATTAAAAGTAAAAAAAGTAAAGTTCAAACTACACAGGTAAAAATACACGTCAAATATCAGTGGATCAAGAGAGCAAAGAGATTCAGGCATTAGTAAACTGCCACCCGGTGGCCAGCTGGGGGAACTGCAGAAAGGAGCATTTCAGCTTATTTAATGAAAACCTCACAGCTGCTCAGGCCTGCAGAGGCATTGTGGTGATAATGGGTCTAATCTGCAGTACTGAATAAAATATAAAACTCATTTGTGTAGCATTTTATAGCCTTTGTCTGCTAGCAAGATAACAGATCAAAACACAAAGGACTAAATTATTCCTTATCAGTGTGAGCCACACTGCCGGTGTCACTGATCGTATTTACTGTTCAAATGAAAGCATGTGCTCAACATTTTAATTATTTCTCTACATGTTTATCTTCCTTTCCATCTAAATCTTTAACTCCTGTCGTTCTTTTCTGTTTTTCTCCTGCAGGAATCGGTGGATTCATCCTCAGTCCACTTCGAATGAAACCAGTTGAACTGATTATAGTTAAATTACTCCTGAAGGGAAACAATCTGCTTCTCACCTGCTTCTTTTCTGTGTTTCATTGGATAAATAACCACCTGGAACTGGAAGAGAGATTTACATGGAATCCATATTTAATCAGGAATGTGGGACGAAAGACTCACATCTACAGAAGAGTAACGTTGATGTGGATTACTGACTAAAACCAATCATAAGATCTTTTCTATGTTCAGAATGTGCCAACAGTTTCTACTGGAGTGTTTTTCTCATTTCTCCTGAATGTACAATGGAGTAAAACACAAAAACAGTCGGGATAGAGAAGCTGTTAGAACCCAAAGCAGCAACCAGCCCTGCGCCTGAGCTGAAGCGTCTCCTCTGGCTGCGGTGAGGAGGGAGGGGCGTGTGAGGCGGTTCCCCCCCAGCAGGCCGCCGCGGGCCGATGGAGGCCCATCAACACTCCCCAGACAGCAGCAGTGAGGAGTGTACCGTCCTGGAGGCTGCGCCCTGCAAGAACAGCTGCCTGCAGCATGCAGGGAAGGTGAGGAAACTCCTTCAACATGGCACCAGACTCAGCTACGCATGAAGTCTAGGGGTTGAGCGACTACATGTTTTGTAAGGTCATTATGAAAATAGTCGAGTCGATGTAGACTAGTCGCGGTGACGTCATAGTGACGTAAGCGCAAAAAACACCCTTCACAACTACTTGGAGGCTTTATCAGCTATTTTCACGGAATATTGAGACCCCTTCCCTTCTCCCGCTTTTACTAAGTCTGTTATGCAGAATTAAAAGAGCAATAAAAGATGATTCTTCATGAACAGCAGAGAAACGTTTGTTGCACAAAGTCGGTCTGACTTTCTTTTTTCTAAACACCGGCTGATACTGATGATCTCTGATAGTTACTCCTATAGGAGTCAAATTATCACACTGACCACATGGTGCTTTTGGAACATGACAAACCAGACGTATAATGAACGGATCCCGTTTGGTTTCAGTTGAATTCAGCAGAGCCTCCCGCTGCTTTTCCGCCGGACGCGCAGCAGGAAGTTCTGCTGACTCAGCAGCGGCTCTCAGACGGCAGAGATCGGCTCCATCAGACCCTCAGGATGAAGCTGAGGGTCTTAGTTTACAGATGTTGTCAAACCATATTTTAATCAGAGCGTAAAGCTGCCAGGTTAGAAGCTTCAACACGGAGGATGACGCTGATCAGTTGGGGTGATAAAACAGCCTGACGTCATGACGCCTTGTCGCACGTTACTCTAGTCTTTTTTTTCAGCACTAGTTTATTTGACAGCAGTCTGGGTCCAGCTAAAGGAGGCCTGGAGTCGGACTCCTGGTGCTGAAGTCTCTCTATGCGGAGCGACGCGCTAAACACCGCGCCGCGCTAAACACCGCGCCGCGCCGCGCCGCGCCGCTGCGCCGGGAGCCTATGCTGTCATTTGCAGTTTCTCCTTGTGAAATGATCATTTTCATATAATTTGAGCTTTCTGATGTTAAGAAAATAAATTTAAAATAAGCTATTGTGAAAACGTAACCATATGTTCAATATTAGGACAAATTAATAGTGTTTCAAATAAGAAAATTCACTTCAAATTATATTCATGGTTCAATTAGTTAATCTTTTATCTAGGATATTTCTATTGAAACATTATACACTAAGTTATATTAAAATAACTTAGCTTATAGTTCTCTATAATTTAGAACACAGCTAGTTTCTCTGTGTGTCTCTTTGACCTTTTGACCACTTGATAAGATTTAACAGCTGGTGTAAAACAATCTGGTCCTGCCAACAAAGTAGAGCTTCCGCTTGGGACAGAGTCATAAAAACATGTCTCCACTCTAAAGAAAATAACACTTCTTTGATCTTAGAAAACAAGATTTTCACTGGAACCAAGTTAACTAGACCCTAAATAAGGACAGTCCCCTAATTTGAATAAAGCAGAGAAACAAAACAACCTCCCTATAAAAGTAGCCAACAGGAACTTGACCTCACATCTCTCTGTGGGTTCAGTCTCTGAGGAAGCAGCGTAGCAGTGAGATGCTTCCCTGTAATGTTTCGTCGTGTGTGTGGATGTCAGTCGTGTGAGGTAAATATTACTGGTTTTATTCAGTTCTGACAGGTTCATTAGTTGTTTGTCCAATAAGTGTTATTATGTTTTGGACTTGGAGAAACGGTTTGTCTCATCTTTATGGTTCAGCTGATACAACGACGACTTCAATGAATCCGGGCAGAAGAGAAAATAAAACAAGTCAAAAGATTCTTAATTATTCCTCTTCTGATCATTTTTTAACACTGATGAACTCATCTATTCCACCTTCTTTCATTTCCTTGGAAAAATCTGTTTTGTCATCTGATTGCATCTATTCAACTGACCCAGAAAAAAGTGCAACTTCTAGCATGAACCAAACAGGACATTTAAGAAAGACACAATATGAAAGGAAGTGAATAAGAACATTACAAAAGAACATTAAACCAAAATATACAACAGTATTTACATCAGAGCTTAATTAACATGTGTGCCTTGATAATAAAATATGTGAAATAGATATAATGTGTGTACAATTATACAAAATTAATGCATATACTGATCCTAACGGCAACATGAATAGTCATTTATTGGCTAATGGTTCAGATGTAAGAAGGGTTGTGATGGAACATTTTATAATGTTCTCTTCACCCCTTTTGTGCTTTAGATTGTGTCTGATAATGAGATCATGTGTCTGCATGATCTCATCATCTGATTGGTCAAGCTGCTCTCCTATAGACATAAGGTCCATTAAGAGACTGGAGACAATCTAAGTGTTTCTTCCCCAACGTAGAACTTATCTGCTCTCTTCAGCATGAAAGAACAACCTCCTATCCTTAACAATAGACCATCTGAATGGGCTCCACAGAATCCCTGATGTAATAATCAGGGATTCACACCTATTGTCCTATCAAGTCTCTCTTCTCTGACCAGAACCTATAAAAGGAAGTCAGATCCAGTGTTGGTCAGAGCAGACTGACAGACTCCTTTGACTCTATTTCTGTTCTCACCTTGCAAAGTTTTAATACGTTTCTTATTTCTTCTCATCCAGACTCTTGCTAAAATGATTTTTTCCACGACAGGGGTGTGTGTAAAAATAAGTTCACACTTCTACCCAACATGCAAATATACTTTGCTACTGTTCCTTTGCTTTGTTTTAAATCTATTTTGTTTGCATACAACCTGCCTGCAGGTGGCTGACCTGTACTGCTCGGCCTGTGAATGTGCCCTGTGTGAGGACTGCTTACCGGCCCATGAGGATCACCACAAGGTGGCGCTCAGCCAGGCCCTGGAGCAGCACCGCAGCCGGCTGCAGGAGAGACTCGGGGCGGTGCAGAACAGGTACCAGCAGAGAAACCCTGAAGACCATGCATGGACATTTATATGCTAATATTTCTGTTGAGATCTAAAATAGGAAAAGGAAAGAACATAAATGAGGTACAGCTACAGTAGGGGTGACTTGCATGTTTTAGCTCGCTCCCTGGTTGTTGGTAACAAGAACTAAAACATGCAGGATACTGGCTCTTTAGGACTGATGCTGTGTTCCAGTTGTACTCATAAAAGCTAAATTCTGACTTTCCAGTCGGGAAAAATCAACTGGAACGAACTGGGATTTCCCACTGGGAAACTGGAACAATCCCAACTTACCCCAGTTATCACTTGTAAGGCTGTTGGCTTTACGATTCAATATGGCCGCTCCTCACATCAGTAGTAGGAAGATGTGGTGGAAAGATGTTTATTTTACAAGACACACATGTAAAAGTGAGTCTAAAATCATTGTTAAATGTATCGCCTGCAACTCTGAGCTGAACTAATTAAAAGTGATGTTTGCTAGAGGAAATTAAAGATTAAAATGATGTTTGTAAGAGCTACTGCAAACAATGTCTATGGATGCTGCCATATTGAAATTCCATCTTCTAATCAGAACTCTTTTACCTTGAATCTGATGTGAAATCCAGTTCTGAGTTCCCAGGAAACTGAAACACAACCTGGTGGTTTAACCTCCTCTGAGCCAGAGAGATATAGCAAGTGGGGAAACACTGACATCTGGTGGCCATGTGGGGAAACACAACACATGAATTTAAGTTGGTATAAGAATGAAATACGTGAAATAGACAAAAACAAGAGCAGTTAAGTATGAAATGATCCTTATCCCTCCTCCTCTGCAGGTTGCCCCAGATTTCAGATGCTCTGTCCCTCGTTTCGGAGATTCTCCAGCAGCTGAGCAACCAGAGAGCTTCCATCGAAGAGGACATCCAGTCCAGCTTCGAGGACCTGCACAAGCAGCTGGACGTTCGGAAGAGCGTCCTTCTCATGGAGCTCGAAGTCACATATGGGCTCAAACAAAAGGTGCAGACAGATGTAACAGTGTATTTGCCAGTCATTTGGACTTTGCTCTGACTTTACAGAAAGAGAAACTTGTAAGTATTGAAGAATGATCCTCCTGTGTTTAGGTCCTCCAGGCCCAGATAGACAACCTGACGCGTGGAGACGGGGACATCACAGCCACCTGCACCCAGACGGAGGAGGCTCTGGCCGAGGAGGCGAGCGTGGCGACCCTGGAGGTGGAGCATGAGCTGGAGGAGAGGCTGAAGGAGCTGGCTATTCTGAGAATGTCGTGCCAGCCGGAGGAGAACGACCAGCTGGACCTGGTGATGGAGACAGACGGACTGAGGAAGTCCATTCACAACTTGGGGACCATAGTTACAACCAGGTGACGATACAAACAGAAAGAACAGCAAAACGCCGATTATCCTATAGCACACCCTGCTCTAATCCTGATTTTCTTTCTCAGCGCTGTGGCAAGTCAGAGTGAAGCCATGGGCACCGGCTTGGAGCAGTGCATTGTGGGACATCCTGCTTCAGTTACTATAGTAACAAGAGACAAGTCAGGGGGAGCCTGCAAGACTGGCAATGCCATCTTATCAGCTGAGGTTTGTTTCAGTGTTTAAAAAAATACAGACAGAGGGAAAATCTAAGAACACATCTACTGGATTTAAAGAGACTGAGTAAAATACTTAATTATTTGAACTTCAGCAGATGTGTCCATCTCTATATATCAAATAATACTTCTTATTTCCTGGTGTAACACAATGATAGCAACTGCAAAGGCATAAATCAATCTACAAATTAACTGCATGACTTTATTTTCTTGATAACGTTTCAGAAAATTCAGTAAAAGGTGTGTTGATGCAGGTATTCACCCCCGACGGCAGCATTGTTGATGGCGAGATACTTGACCATAAGAACGGTACATATGAGTTCATCTACACGGTGCCCAAAGAGGGAAACTTCTCTCTGGCTCTCCGTCTGTACGACCAGCACATCAAAGGAAGTCCCTTCAAACTGACCGTCTCCAAAGCGTCCGAGGTCGAGGTCGAGGTGCGTCGGTCTAACCCACGAGATCTGACGTAGGATCAGTGATTTATAGAAATTCTGTAACTTATGCTTACTTATGTGTACATTAATTAAGGAAAATATAGAAAAATAATCCAGTTTACTCTATGATGCCCAAAAATTCAACCCACACTTTCAACCTGTCATTTATGAAACATGTTAAGATTAACACCAATACCTACTGTTTCCTTTTCTCTGTGGGTTTTCCAGGTGTCTCCATCCACCACCACAGCAACTAACTCAGCAGCCAATGCCACTCCGTCCACAGGCTCCTCTGACGGGACAAAGAGGCGAGGAAAATCCCCCGGCCAGAAGAAGAAAGGCTCCAAGAGGGCCAGCAGCGCTCTGGGAACCCCACGACGAAAAACTCAGAATCCCATCGAGGACGACCTCATCTTCAAGATCGGTGAGAAGAAATTATTTCCTCTTGGACAGAAAATCTGGGCCACCAATCTGAATGGTAGACATGCTAGAAGGAGCTAAATACGTTGGTGATGCTTGGTACAGGTTCACAGACTCAGGAGGCGATAACCTTGGGTCAATAGTTACACAACAGACAACCGCTTGGTCTTATATTCTTATAATGTTCTTCTCTTTTTCAGGAACTAAGGGTAGAAATAAGGGTGAGTTCACCAACCTCCAGGGAGTGGCTGCCTCCTCCAGCGGCAGGATTCTGATAGCCGACAGCAACAATCAGTGTGTTCAGGTAAACTTCAGTTCATCCACTCCTCACATCTCACAAAGGTAAATTCAATGTTTCAGGTTGCAAACTCATAAATCCATTCGATCCTCAGATTTTCTCCAATGAAGGTGAGTTTAAGAGTCGTTTTGGGGTGCGTGGGCGATCTCCGGGCCAGCTGCAGCGGCCCACCGGGGTCGCTGTGCACCCGAGCGGTGACATCATCATTGCTGACTATGATAACAAATGGGTTAGCATCTTCACGTGCGAGGGCAAGTTCAAGGTAAGTTGTTCAGTTCCTCAATACTTGCATTTCTTTTCCATCACGACTGGTTTGGAATGATTTGGACATAACTGGTACATCTGCTGTGTCCAAGGCGAAACTTGGGTCTGGGAGACTCATGGGGCCAAAAGGTGTGTCTGTGGACCAAAATGGTCACGTGATTGTAGTCGACAACAAGGCCTGCACAGTCTTCATCTTCCAGCTGACCGGCAAGCTAATTGCTAAGTTTGGGAGTCGGGGAAATGGTGACAAGCAGTTTGCAGGTAAACTGGATTCTCCATTGAACTGCGGTGTAAATTAAAATCTGTTAGAAACTCCTGTAAATCTAAGTTTGTTTGGAGTTTACTTTAATTGTTCACTTCTACACCTTGTGAGTGCTGAAGAACAGGTTTCATTTGAAGCTTTTGATTTGTCGACTAATCCTTTCACGAAGGGAAGAAATTTTGACATAAAATATCTGATTTGTTCCTTGTTCTCGTCTTGAAGGTCCGCACTTTGCAGCAGTGAACAAGAATAATGAGATCATCGTGACAGACTTTCATAACCACTCTGTCAAGGTACGCAACCAATTACAGTCACCCCCTTGTTTTTAATAGAGGCAAATCAATCACTGAACATAATCTGCTGCCTTTGTGCTGTCAGGTTTTCACCACTGAGGGAGAGTTGGTGTTGAAGTTTGGCTCAAATGGGGAAGGAAACGGCCAGTTCAACGCTCCCACTGGTGTAGCTGTGGACGTAAATGGGAACATCATTGTAGCTGACTGGGGCAACAGCAGAATACAGGTACAACACTGATTTACGGCATTTATCTAGCATATTAGCAACAAACCCCAGTTTCATTTCTCATTTTCATTGAACTTTCTCAGGTTTTTGATGGCAGCGGCTCCTTCCTGTCCTACATCAACACGTCAGCAGACCCGCTGTACGGCCCACAAGGCCTGGCGCTGACCTCGGACGGCCATGTCGTGGTCGCCGACTCTGGTAACCATTGCTTCAAAGTCTACCGCTACCTACAATGATGAAGACTAGTGAAGAAGAGGAGAACAAGCGGGGCTGTGGTGAGAGTGGAAAGCTAAAGCTCACAACGTTTAACTCCATCTATCCATTGCATGAACTTGTCCTGATGGATTAACCGAAGGAACGAAATGCCAAGGAAAACGTTCGGCCTCCATCCTTACATGACCTGAACTTCAGAGGAGACGTCTAATCCTGGTGAATTCTGGAGGAATGAAGCCAGAGTGGAATATAAAAGTGAAGTGTTGCCCCCTCCAGAAGCGAATGTCTGCAGTACTTTGCAGCAACGGATTCCTGTTTTTAATTAAAGATGTCTGCCTTCACCTAAAGTGAAAAAGATTGACCAGCCAAGTATTGAATATAAATGTTTGCAAAAAAGGAAGAAGACTTACGTTGGAAACCTTGCTTATTAAATCTATGTTGTGAATGTTGGATTGATGAAATGTCAGTGGCATAAATGCAAATGTAATTTGGTGGGAATGATTTGAATTATTGATAGTTTGACAATGTTCTGCCTTGATGTATTGTATGTAAAAGACAAAATAATGTCTGGTGAGGTAAAAGGGGTCCATAGCTTTGACTTTTCTCAGTTTGTTGTTCTAAGGCTTCATATCTACAGCTCAGATTGTCTTTAAGGAAACAGTCAGCTTTAAATGATCAGGCTTACAGTTGAGGTGTGACGGAAATGTCACACCTCAACTCAAGGTGACAGATAAATATCGGAGGAATAATCTTGCTCCGATATTTATCTGAGCAACAACCCAAGGAATCCCACTCGATTTCACTAAATTAAAGAAGTATGAAAATATGGCCCCAGAGCAGTTAATTTGACATATTTACTAGAAACCTGATGGATATTCGCTAATGTGCAGGAGTGGTAAAGCTGTAAAATTAAAGGCATGAATTTATCAATATTAAAACTCTGAAATTTGAATGGAAAACTTCAGAAGTTTACCAAGGGTTAGGGACCTCAGCCATCTTTTACTACCGAAGACCCTCTCTAAAAACTCTTATAGTTACCTACTATAATAGATCAAAAATACCTTAATATGCATTAATACGCGCAGTGGAAAGCATCTCAGTACTAACGTTGATGCTAACATCCATGGTCTTCAAAGTACAGCCAGTTAGTGCTAAAGAAATTGAATGGCGTCATTGATTGGCGTATCAATGCGTCAACATATTTAAATTCTCCAATCTCTGTTTTCTTTTGAATACTTCAAACTTGCTTTACAAAAATATAAAAAAATAGGCACATTTTCTGTGATATTTACATCAAATAAAAAATCCATAAAAACTGAAGTGGGAATAGGAATGAGTCACTATATGAGCTTTTTTTCTCTCACATTTCTTTATTTTGTCATGTTCAGTCCTCCTATTAGGCAAACTGCAGACCAATGGTGATACTCCAGCCTCCATTTTCAAAGTTATGGCTCTGTGGTTGGGAGGCGTTCGGTAGATTTGGATTAATCCCTTCGCCTTGGACCACTTTTAGCTTGTTTAACATTGTTTGTACATAAGGATTGTTTTAATTATGGAATGTTTATTTCTCCCATAAGATTTAATCCCTTAAAGCTCTTGAACAATAGATTAATCATTATAAACAACTGCTTGTCTGATTGTCTGACTCGTGGAATGGGACTTTGGAAACGGCTTTGACCCGCAGCATCGTCTCTGTGCCTGGTGTGTGCGGTTGTGTGTTACACAGAGGAATGAAAAAGCTCTATAAATCTATCCTATATATTTGTGAGAACATTTCCGGGTAAAACAACATTTCAAATAACTGACGTATATCTCTGCTTGTTGTCTTGGCAACTGTGAAGAGAAGGCGGGGCTTCTAGAATGTTCAGATTTGGGTTTTCGTTCACGGTTCTGGAGCGCGTTTAGAGTTCTATCGAGTTTCGATGTCAAACTGTAGACTTTCACACGTCTTTTCATGTTGAAACAATACCTCAGTGTTGGAGAAGCATGATCTTGTTATCACCTTATGCTTCCATTCAAGCATTTAGAAGTCATGTTGCCTTCTGTTGAAATATTTCGGCTGCACCAAATGTGGACCATTCAGGGACAGAATGCTGCAGAATGTAGTGCGAATAGCCCAAAACCTGGTCTAATGGCTTAACGCAGTGACATTTCAAAAACAATGTTTTCCAAAGTGACGATTTTAAAGGGATTTAAAGGAGACAACACCATCGATACTTGTGTTGTGCATGCAAAAATTACACTGATCTTGCAGTTTTTTGGGTTTTGTTTTCCTTTCCGTGAGATTGTAGATATTATCCTGGACAGATTGACTACTGAGAGGAAATGATCTGCTCCAGTCACATAAAGTGATAAAAATAAATTGGTCATTTTCCTGACAGTATCTAAACACCTAAAACTGATAACCAATTCATTTGAGTCACTGTTTTTGCAAAATTGCAGAGTATTTTCCTGAACACCATAATAAACATCTTGAACACTGTATCAGTCATCAATCATGATAAATTATCAATATATTCACAGCTCCTGTATTGGTTTTTTTAATGCCCATTCATTTTTATGGTAGGGGTCGATTTGTCTCTCAATGGTCTGCAGTTATGATGCCAATCTTAATTTTTAATGTCTCTTGAGATACTGGTTCATTAGCACAAAGCATTGAAGATCAATACTGGTGCTGAGGACTCAGTGAATATAAACAACTCATAAACCAGTTAGCTGCTATTTAAATTATGTCAGCACTGAGCTAAAACATTGTAAACATTCTCATATCTTTCAGTGGTTTACACAATAAATCAAAAATAGGAAGTTATTCTCTTAATCATATCTAGGCTTGACAAATGACTTTCGTTTATTGTTTGCCATTTATTTGGTTCTTTATCTTGCAGTTTGATTGATTGTTTCCACCATGTGCTTTGAACTTCTTAAGTGCCCGTATTGTTTTTTTATTCATTTCATCAAGTTGTTTGAAACAAAATGCGATTGCCTCGCCTGTTGTGGTTGGAATAATTACAGTCTTATTTATTTAATTATTTATTTATTTAATTTTGAAAGTGAAATTGTCACGTCTTAAAGGAATAACACAAAAGTTAGCCAGTTTGAAAACAGTGACCATTGCACCTCATGGTTAACTAGCTAGCTAAAACTAGCTAGCCACCATGCTAGTTTGAACTTGGCTAAAACTAGCTAGCTAAGCATGGCAAATTAGCTAGTTAAAACTTGGTAGCTAGCTAATATTAGCTAGTTAACCATAAGTTAAACACTTACTACATCTCATTAGATAAAATCTATGTTGTCAAGCTTTTAATTACAACTCATTCAGTCTCTTTTAAATGCTAACTAGCTAGTGGCTCTTCAGTCCAGTCATGCCAGATTTACTGTAGCCATCCAACAGTTGCATGTTTAACAGAATAAGTAGATTAAAATTATAGTTCTCATCAATCTGTTGTTTCTTTTACTATTTTGTGCTGATTGTCAGTTTGTGTAACTGGATTTTCTGATTGTTGGCAAACAAAAGTGCTGCTACGTCTGAGAGTTTTTTTTGTCTCTCATTGAGCTGGAATGAGTTTTTTTCTTGTCAGTGGAGTTCAAATTAGGTCATTTCCTAATTTAAACCTTTTTTGCTGGATATTCAGCCTTATTATGTGTAAATAATGAATGTGAGTAAAATGATGGAATTTCTTTCACCTACTTGAGTTGAAATATCCTATCAAATGAATCAGGTCCGTAACAGAAATACGTTTGATAATGTTATGAAAGTGATTGTTTAATTTCACAATGAAAGCCCAGACTGTAACCAGCTCCATGTACTGTTATTGCCTGCTTACTCTCTTTGTAACTACTGTCTGTCATGTCTGTTCATGTTTAAGGCCCATCTCTGGATATTCACACACACTCAACACTGAAATAAAACATTGGTTCCTCTTGGTGTCTCTTGTTTTGGTTTATTTTATAAAGAACATATAATTTAAAGGGAAATTTAAAACAATTTTTGCTATTTTCTTCTATTTTTGAATACCAAATGTCTAATATGTAACATTAAGATAAAAAGAGATTCAGAACTTGGTTATTCAAACACATTTTCTTGCTCTGAGTCTGAAGCTTTGCATAATTTGCCAACTTGCAGTCGATCTTCACAGCCTCTCAATCAGATTTTCATTTTCCTGACCTCCAGAAAAAAAACTCTCCTGCAGTCAAAGGTCCAAACAGATCCTCTAATATCACTGAGAAAAGTCTAGGTAAAAAACAACATAGTCATAACAATACAAATGTAAACATACTTATCAGTCTTTTGATTTGGTCATTTGGATCAAACCAGACTATGAAAAGTGATGTTATATTTGTTTATATCAGATAACAATACACAAGATTTATTTTCCATTTTGCATGTTCAAAAGCTACTGCATGCAAACAGCAAAACATATCTGTGAAAGATCTATTATTCTGCTTTGCATGTTTTATAAGCAGCACAACATAAATGTATCTGGAACAAAGGAGATGGTGGGTAACCTCTCATTTCAGCTGGGAGTCATTTTCATAGTCATTAATTATCTCAGTTTACTAAAAGGCTGAATGTTTTTCTGTCAGGATGACAGGAAAACTTATCATATAAAGATTAATCAGGTACAGCATCAACATTAATATACCTTTAGTTTATGTTCGATATATATATATATATATATATATATATATATATATGGCTTATATATATATATATATATATATATATATGAGCTATATATATATATATAACTGTAAAACATGAAAGTTTTACAGTTTTAACAGTAAATAAACTGACCATTGAGGCTCAGACTGTCTCATCAGGAGCTGTGTGAGGATCTGAGCTGTTTCCGAGTTCAGTGAGATACAGCAGAGGGAGCCAATCCCTTCAGCAGGCATTTGTCCTTCCAGTCCAGCAGGAGAGGAACAGATGGCAGAGTATGACTGATAAAAATATGTGGGAAAATAACACATTTTAGCTTTTTTTAAATCAGTGGAACGAGATCACAGTGGAAAAACTCAAACAAAATTTATTGGAAAATCCAGAATGTATCCATGCATAAGAGCATTAACCACATTCCTGTCAAAGAATGTAATATTAAGGGAATACAAATCTAACAAAATGTGCTACTGAATGAAGTTGTATCTGCTCTAAACATATCAAGATTAAAAACAGATAAACAGAGTTAAAGGTAAACAAAGAGTCGAGTCTCTCAATGACAAGAAAATTCTGGTTTGTAAAAATGAACTGCTGACAGCTGTTGGATCCGTCAGAATAACAATTATCTGGTTTTATTTTAGTAAAGTGAGGTGAGGAGAAAAGTTCTCAAGAAATGAGAACTTTTCTTGAGAACAGTTAGCTTCCAGTTCCCACAGCGGCGCCACCAGGCAGGAAGATGCAACTGCAACAAGACCTGCAGCTAAACGGAAAGAAAAGAAGAAACGGACGTGGCCAAAGGATCCAACTAGTTTATTATCATTATATGAAAGCGTTATAGATCTCTTTTCTATCTGTATTAAATTTACATGTAGGGATCGGTCTGGTACATCATCATCATCATTATTCATTTATTGTCGCAAATGGGAAACCGTGCCCCAAAAAAATTACAGTTCAGCAATAAAGAAATTAAATTCACATTCCAATACAGATACAACACCAAACATTGCAACTCATCTAAAAAATAAAATCTCTAGAAAGGAAGAAGATTACATGAGCTTATTTAAAAACCTTTGGACAGCAACAGTTCTGGTCCTTGAAGATGAGGTGAGACCTGCTACTTTGTGCTGCAGCTTGACCTCCTGGCTTTGTGCAGGTAAAGGAGAAGTGACACCACAGAGCAAGGCAGACCAAGCCAGTTGACTCCTGCCATCACCAAACACTCAACGCTGCGGCTCAGCAGAGCCGACCTGTTCAGAGAGTGACAAGCAAGGAGGCCGACGAACCAGAGCCACACCACAGTGGAGATGACAGTGATGGTGCAGAAAGCTCTGCGCCTTGAATGGTCCACTCTGTCTCTGTCCCCGGTCCCTTCTGTCGGTCCTGGACGAATCAGAATGCAGAGAACCGAGACGCTGCAGAATGTTATGACCGGGATGGAGAGAGCAAAAAAGCAGAAAGCAACAACAGCTGAAAGGTTTAAACTTGTAAGCGTAGTTGTCAATCCAAAGCAGAGCAGCCAGGCGCAGCCGATGCTAATGTTTCTGATTCTGATGCCACGATAGCTTTTCAGTCTGCGGTAGGTGAGGGGATGAACTACGGCCAAGTATCGATCTACACAAGTCAGCAGGTTAAAGACCAACTCACCATAGAAAGGTACGTAGCAAAAATACATTCCTACTGTCAGGATCAGTGCATGATCTGTATATAAGCCAGCAATAAAGAAGAAACAGCCAAAGACCCAGACGAGCTCCATGGCAGCCAGGTGGTAGCTGAAGATGTCAGAGTGACTCGCTGCTTTGAGGGAACGGCTCCGCCGCCATTTCTGGTGACCATGGTGGAGAACGAAGGAGGACAGAGGAAGGAGGACGAGGATTTTAATCAGATTGTTGCCCGTAGCGATGAAGACGTGGAGCTGGTAGACGGTGCAGCGGTAGACCAGGTTGGTCTGCCAGGGGACTGAGGTGTTACCCAACATGTCTGTTATCTGATCAGGCCTGATGTGAAACCACAGGGGGAATCAGGACAAAGGAAGCAAAACATCTTCACCACAAAACACAACTTTTACAGGTAATACGGTTAATATCAAAACCCTAGGAAGCAGCATCATTATGAAGTCAAATGTTTGGTTCAGAAACATGTTAATTAGCAGGTTCGGACTGAAAATGCCCAGGTTTGACACTCACCTAGTTGGGGGTATCAGTTCTTTTTGAGTCGATGTCTGAACTTTGATCCCAGACAGCAGAGACGCTTCTGGTTCCATCAGGGTGGAAATGATGCTTATGTTTCACAGTCAAAGCTTTGCATGATGCAAAACAAATCAAGGATTTATTTTGCAATCCATCACTTCAAATCCCCAACAGCTAATTTTATTTTATTAGTTTTATGTCCATAAATCAGACTGTATGGTACAGTCTAGGTGAGGTGGAGCTGAACATGTGATTCACTGCTACTGACAAAACCGACACATTACAAATGTGTGACATTAAGCTTTTAGATGTAGAAATAACATTGAACCTCTAATTTCAATCTCACTTTGGTTCTCCTCTGAATGATTTAACATCTGAAAATGTAACAAATGTTGTCATTTTGGTCCCCAGTCCAGCAGAGTCTCCCAGACTATCAGCCTTAAAGTAAAAGTTTTGGGCCTAAATCTGTTTCAGATGCTTCCTTTTGTTTTAAACGCATCATTCTGGAAAACATGCCAATGATCCTCTCTGGAAAATTTACTGGATCAAAGTTCATCAGTGGAAATCTTAAAGACTCATTTAGTCATCTGAAACCCTTTATTTCAGTTGTAGCAGTTATAGTGTTTATTCAGTTATTTTATTTAACATTAAATTAGTTTGATTATCTGTTTAGGACATGCAGAACTGGAGCTGATTGGATATTTGACGTTTGTTTCCTCTACAGAGATTTGAAACTAACTCAGCATTAATAAAAATAAGAACATTATGTACATCAAATACATAAATATAATATGCATATAATAAATGTGGAGACCAGCAGGTCATTCTTTCATTTAATGTTGTTTATTCAGCTGAAACACAGAATAAAGACATTATGGAAATGCAGATAATAATTTTACATTTGCATGGACATAAATGACTGCATTTATGGAAAACAACATTTTGCATTATTCATCTACAGCTGGCACAGGCATAATGGCTGACCTGTCAGTTCAGATTGAGACGGTTTCCATAACCATCCATGACCTCAGAGTTTCAGGAGACAAAACACAATTACTAATAGAAGCATTTTTATATGAGGGTCAGAGTTCACATAAAACCATTTTCTTCATTTTAGATCAAACATACACCTCAAAATCGGCCTTTAAGCCTGAACTACTGTCCATCTGAGTAACAAAATCTCAGTGGAAAAACCCTGAACTCACCATGTGACCAGGATAATCTGAGGATTTCCACCAAGTCCAAACAGAATCCAATATGGCCGCCAAACACAAAAACAGAGAAGAGAAAGTAGCAAAAAACATTGTTATTTATATTTTGTTGCTAACATCAAATTTGTGTTCAGTTGTCAATCTCTTCACTTGGCCCAACAATTAGCTGATCCTCTGACTTTCCACCTTGTAAACTGAAAACAGATGAAGTTGGTATGACAATTTCTAAAACCAGGATCCAAATAAATAAATGTACAGAAGGATTACATTTTGCCTTGCTGATCACTCTATTTGGAGAAACCAATATACAACATTCCTGCAACATAAACAAACTAAAAAACAATATAAAAACCACCAGGGAGCCAACAAAATCCAAACATGTGAGTAAAAACAAGCAACAACCACAACAATCACAATCCGACAATGGAGCAAATCTGGCAACACAGGTGGTTGATTCAGTTACCTCCGGAGTTTATAGGCTGAAATTTTTTCTGACACTTACGACTTTACTAAAATGTTATTTGTTTCTCATTTATAAACCACATTTCTGAATGAGTCTTAATTTGAGTAAATAAAACCACAAACATCCTGCAACTTTTACTTAAAGTCAAGTTTGGTGTCGGAGTTTCTGTGTCCTGCTTTCAACTTGACACTTAAATATAATTGATTGACAAATAATACATTGTTTTATATGACAGTTTTTTAGAAAGTATTATTTAAAGCTATATTTTCTATGTGGCACAATAATGCAGATGCAGCTCAAATAGGTCAAATATCCCCCAAAGCCATCCAGGAACTCCAGATTCCTGCTGCGTCAGTTTTTAGAAAACAGAAACCTTAGAGCAGCTCCAGTTCTCGAGATCTTCTGAAGCGTCTCCGTCTCTCCCTCACCTGAATGCAACGAGCTGCTGCTCATTTCCAGGCCTCTGCAGAGCTGCAGGACACTGACGAGGGAATGCAGCCATTTGGTTCAGGTCTTGGACAAGAGAGACAGGATGGAGTCTGTCGAGGGCTGGAGTTGGATCCCTGTCCTACAGAAAACTGAGAGGTTTGGAGAATCTGCTGGTTCAGTTTCTTAAAAACTGGGCATGTAAGTCGTCAGCCTCTCCACTGGAGTTACCCCAACATCAGGAGCCCATAAAAAGGGTTGTGGGTCAAGAACCTTCAGGCTCCTGGAGGACATATTTTCTCCAAAATATAACTAATCATTTATTTTAATCAAACGAATCTTTACTCATTTTGGACTTACACTGTAAAACTGTCCACAAATGTAGTTTTCTTGACTAGACATGAACCAGATCTTCTTTTAAAATACACTGAAGGAAAGTTTCTGCAGGGAAGCTTGATTTGTTATGGGGGTTATAAATGTATCTACTTGTTTCTTTCTCCAAGAATCTCAGGTCTTCTTTTCTTTGACCCTTGAATAAAATATTTGAAGAACAAATTCACAATTCTCTGAATGATTCGGCGTTTCTACCTTTTAATGAGATAATTTTTAATACAGTCAATAATCCTTCACTGTGCTCATACAGAATTTTGACAACAAACATATTGTCACAGTTTGATCTGTAAATATCTAAAATCAAACAACAACAACCAAAAAAACTGAATCTAGAATATTTTTTAACATTGTTTAATCATCATTCTGGGTTTTTCTGTGCCGTCCTGGACGAATGTTTGGTCTTTCAGATATTTTTGCATTTGTAGTGTCCAGGATGATCAAACACAGAATCATTTTGGTTTACATATTTTGTTTTAAAACAAATAAAGTCAGACAATGAAACATTTATTTTGATCTCAAAATTAATGTGTAACAAAAAGACAAAAGAGAAAAGATCTGTACAAACATTTTCCTTATTTTACTGTCGATTATTAAAGTTGCATGGTATTTTTCCTTCTCTATGGAGAAACAACAGTGGTAATACCAAACTGCTGCACAGATTAAAGCTGTTCAAAGCCATTTCTACTAAACATTGGGCGGTGGAGGTAAACAGAGCCAAATTTCCCGTTATTACCCGAAGCAGAAGGAAAACAAACCACAAACACAAAATGCTCCACAGACAGATGATGGTGTAAAAAGCTTTGCGCTTCAACGGGTCAACTTGGTCGCGTTTTTCAGGGCCAGGCTTTGGGCGAATCAGAGCACACAGAGCATAGAAGCTGCAGAAAGACGTGGACAGAATGGAGACGATCAAAATGCACAGCAGAGGCACAGAGTTAAACACTGAGTGAACGGCTAAATTTATGGATGCGAGTCCAAAGCACAGCAGCCAGACACTACCAATGCTGAGAACTTTGATCCTGAATCCACGAGCACTTTTTAGCTTATGGTAGATGATGGGGTGAACTACAGCCAGGTACCGTTCCACACAAGTCAGAACATGAAAGAAGATCTCTCCATAGAAAGCAACATAAGCTGCACAGTTTCCTAATGGTGTAAGTACGGGACAGTCGTCACAAATGAAGCAGAAGAACCCAAAGATCCAGAAAAGCTCCATTGCAGCAAGGTGGAAGGTGAACAAGTCGGAGTGACTCCGGAAAACGCTCTGCTGCCGCCATCGCCGGACGCCCAGGTAGAGAACCAAGGTGCAGAGAGGAAGGAGGAGGACGACCTTGATCACACGGCTTCCCAAAACGATGAAATCACATGTGGAGAGGCTGACGTCACTGACGGTGTTGGTGGAATTAAACATGTCTGCTGCAAACAGGGAGAAAAAGTGAAGGTACAAAAGGCAGAATATTCATCTAAACACTAATAGAGTGTTTATTATTTATTACCTGCTGCCACAGCATAAAGCTGCATCAACCGATTCAAAGTAAGAAAACACAAAAGAAAGCAAACAATGTTTCAAAAGTTAAATTACAGACAAACTTTAAAAACATTGATGGAAAGTCAAACTTTTATTAGATACATATAAGTTTCCAAACTTGTTTTTTGCAGGTCAAGAAATTTTAAAACTGGACAAAAATTAAATGTACAAAAAGCCAAAAATATGCTTTTACAATTCATCGTTTAATTTCTACAAAATGAAAATGTGTCATTTAAGCAAAACTCACCTTTTGGATGTACCAGTTAATTAAATTAGATCTGGATCATCCAAAGTCAGTCTTCATTGTTTGTGTCCAGTGAATAACTGAAGTTCGCTCTGCTGCAGTCGCTGGTTTTCACACACATGACCTGTCAGGGTTTCCTGGTAGGTGTGTCTAAAATGCCATTTAAACCTCTTAGTACAGATTCCTGCTTTGCATTGTTTAAAACACCTTAAGTGCATAAATAAAACAGCAGGATATCAGCATCCAAGAGGCGCATGAACAACAATGCAAACTATTATCAAACTATAAGATTGATGAAACCTTTTAGTAACACTTTATTTGAAGAGGTGTGGTTAAGACTGACATGATACTGTCATAAGGTACAGTGACATGAACATGAACGAGCCTTTATGAATGTTTATGACAGATGTCATGAAGTGTCATTCGTTAAATAACGTCACTTTTAATGCAAAGTTGCTCTAAAAGTTGCATTAAAAATCCATTAAAAATGCCAACGTTGCTTTAGTCTTGCATTAATCATGTAAAGTTGGCATTTTTAATGAACTTTTAATGCAACTTTTAGAGCAACTTTGCATTAAAAGTGTCGTTATTTACAGAATGACATTTTAAAATGGATTATCATGTTTTCATGAGATTCTTGTTTGGTTTCATAAATATTTTCCACAGGACAAAATTCAAATGATCTGAACACAATGACAGGTAGTTTATTAAAATAATCAGATGTGTCCATAAACACAGTCATTTCACTTAAAACTAACCTAAAACTGAAGTTAGATAATATACACAAAATCTAGATGAGCTAGTGAAGCAACAGGTAAAATTTGGTCCAGAATGTGGTGGTTAATTTAAACAGTTTGATTTTATGAAGATTTAAAACCAGACCAGACAGAAATTAATTTTAACAAAATCTTGCAATACCCATGTCTAACCAATAAGTGGCAAAACATTCCCATTAAGAGTAAATCACAGGATAAGGAAGAAGATTCTGAGCAAATTCTTAAGATTGTAGAAAATTGTGGCTCATGTTTCCATTTCCTTTGTTTAAAATGCTATTGTTATGTGTTTGCGTGATGATATTTCACAAAGTGTAATGTTTATCATTTGTTTCATAACTGGTGACTACATGTTGTTTTTGCAGTTATTCTCTGTACCACGTCCAGAACCAGACAGCAAACCGAAGTTCAGTGAGAAGTTTATCAACTATTTACCTGTGCAAATGTTTAGACATCCACTCTGAATGACACACACTATAATATTTATTTACACAAAACTGAGCACAATCGCTGAGAACAGCAAGGCTGGGTTTGGGATAAGCTACAGAGAATAACACCTGGTGCTGAAATGTACCATACAAGTAGACTTGATTGGGCTTAAGAGCAACATGTTCTACCAGCAACAGAACCGTTTTCCTGACCTGGTCAGGTAGAGCAGAGGAGTAATCAGACTGACTGGCAGATTTAAAAAGTCTACACTCGCAATGATATAACAGGCTGCATCTTTGCTCAGTAGGGCTGACTTTTTCAATGAATTTGCAAGAATTAACGCAACAATCCACAGCACCAGCACTCCCAGTATGGCTGTGATGGTGTTGAAAGCTCTCTGCTTTGACTGGGTAACCCTGAGTTTTTCTCCNCCACCACCCTCTCCTGGTCCTGGATGCATCAGAGTGCAGAGAACAGAGATGCTGCAGAAACTTATGACTATGATGGCGACAGCCATAATACAAATTATTCCTGAGGTCATGTAAACACCGGATACATCAACATATAGGATTAAAGGTCCAAAGCACAGCATCCATACGCAGCTGATGGTGATTTTTCTTATCCTGAACCCGCGGGCGTTTCTGGACGTCCGGTAGATGACGGGGTGAACAACAGCCAAGTACCGTTCAACACAGGTGAGGACATGGAACAGAATTTCTCCAATGTAAGTAAATGTAAAAGCACAAATTCCAAACATTATCATCGTCAGATTATTGCTAAACATCCCACAAAGGTAGAATATGGATCCTGGAGCCCAGAACAGTTCAATCAGAGACAGATTGTAGGTGAAGATGTCAGAGTGACTTGCTGTTTTAAAGGAGCGCTGCTGGCGCCATCGTTGAAAACCCAAGTAGAGGATGAAGAGGCAGAGAGGGAGGATGAGGAAGCATTTAGTTGCCATCATAGCAAAGAAGACAAAAATACTTCCTGTCAGGGAGCAGAAATATGTAAGATTAACATCAGAGCTGGAGGTGGAGTTAACCAACATGCTGACTGATGAATGTGGAGCTGAGGAGACAGAAACACAATGAAAGAGCAAAACATAAACACATTGATCACATTAACTAATTTACATAATTTGATTGATGTCTTTTTAATTATTACAAATCATTTCTTACATTCATTGTGATTCATCAGATCATTGTTATAATTTCTACTTTAGCTTTGTTTCTATTTCACTCTTTTGTCTGTAAAATTATTTCCAGATTGAAGATAGACGCCATCTGCCCTTTCACAATAAATGAAAAAAAGCAATGTTCAATAAAGTAATCTTTCAAACAAAGCAATGAAACAATACATAAAAAACTATTTTGTTGTATCATCCATGGCAGCAGTAACATCTGTTGCATTTCTGTAGATTTCATCGACAATGATTCTTGAACAATTTTAGTTAATTATATTTATCTGCACTCTTAGAAATGGCTGTAAATTTACGGCAGAATTCCGGCAGTAAGATACTGTTATTTCAAAATATTGTAGGATATTGTCAATTTGATGTCTTCTTCTGTTGTGACAATCAAGACTGACGACTGGCAGTAAACTACTGCAAAATAATTGTAAAATACAGTTTTTTTCCTAGGCAAGGCATTTTACTTGTATTTGCATCTTAGAGAATTAGCATTTATCTCAATATTATTGCTCTCTGCCTTCAGGACCCTCTTCCATTGACCGGGTTGTTTCTCAAGCCCATGAAAGAATAAGCTTGAAAGGATGCAGACCCTGAATTCGGACACAAAGCTCTAGTGGTTGGAACACTTTTTTTTTTATATTTTTTTCGCATCTCTTTTTTTGTTTGAGTCTTTTCTTTAACTGTTTTTCAAAAAAACCCGATAAACTACTGGCAGATACAGACAGCAGTATTTTACTGTTTTTTCGAAAGAAGAGTAAAATACTGGCAGCTATAGATGCCAGACGTTTACCGTTTTTTCACAGTATCTATACCGTACTTGCATAGATGGTAATCTAATGTCAGGATTAATCACGGTACAACTACTGTGTACTTACTGAAACCTCTGGTGTCTATATCTGCCAGTATGTTACTGTAAATTTCCAGGATTATTTCTTAGAGCGTACCTGAAATGGCCAGGACCAAATTAACTTGTTTTGAGTTCAACTTAATGTTTTATGACGGATAAAGCATCTATGAACGTATTCATCATTTAGACATATTTACCTGAACTGTAAAACTAAAAGACGTGACTTTTTTCTCCTTATGTAAAAATGTGATTCTTTATTATTAAATTCAACATTTAGAATACAAAGTTATTAAACAAGAAATATGAAACCTAAAACAATGAGCATTTTTTGGAAAAAGATGAAAACACTGCTATTAAACTGAACATAGTGAAAACCTTTACAGAATATAAACTGTAAATATCTGGATAAACCAGATCAGCTTAATTGTCATCATGACTTTGTGAATCTATGGAAAGTTTGTGTTTGTATCTTGCTTCTAAATGCTCAGTTGTTCATTGTCCTCCTGATTTA
>CAEGAF010114811.1:0-33652 GCA_903067075.1 Micropoecilia bifurca
TAAGCAGTATAAAAATAAAATTGGGGCTTGCACTTTATTTTAGTTGATTATCCTAAATCCATTCTGTGAATTGTTTGTCCTTGAACAGTTTGAAATTCAGTGTTAAAGTTTATTGTTTTAAAAGCAATTGAATTGCCTAGAGTGAATTTTCTGGAGAATGGTGACTTTTTGTGGTTGAGGTTAAGGCATTTGTGCAAAAAATATTATAATGCTCCTTGAATTTTTCCAAATGTTCTCAGTTTCCACTCATAAAAGCCATTGTCGGCTATCTTGGAGTTTTGTGTCTCAGACCAAAGACACAAAATAGGACATCATTGTTGTGGAAGAAAAATGGCACATGGTTGTTCATCATTTTCTACAAACAAACAAATTAAAATCTACTACTACAGCTACAAGGCTTGTTAGGGTTTAGAGTTTCTTCCAGCTTTTCACATCTATAGATTGAAATATTTTTTCATTCTTCTTTGGAAAGTAGCTCCTGTTGGATAGAAAATCCTGTTTTCAAATATTACCATTGTTCTAACTTTGACTTGTGTAGGTCTGGACTTTGACTGGGCCATCCTAACACATAAATATCATTTAATCTAAACCATTGGTGTCCAGCTGCACTGCTGAAGGACAGGTGTCCTCCTTGTTTTAAATGTTTGCCTCCTCAAGCACAGCTGATTCGGACGGCTGAATTATTCCCTTGGCATGTAATTATGTTGTGAGAATGAACCATTCATCTGCACCAGGTGAACTAATTAGAGGAAGATGAGAGCATGCAGAACTGAAACGTTATATTGCAGCTCTGGGCATTTATACAGCATGTTTGTGATTGTGAAGGTGAACCTCCATCTAATCTCGCTGTTTGTGGCTTTTGACAGATTTTCTACCAGGATTGCCATCCTTTGTCACCTTCCCTTCAACTCCCACCAGGATTCTTGTCCCTCGCTAAAAATGGATTCCCACAGCATGATGTGGTCACCACCATGCTTGAAAGTGTGGATGGCACAAACATGGACCAGCACTGTGTTTAGCATGCAAGCTACAATTGTTTTTTATTCTATAGTCTTCCACATGTTTGCTGTGACCCAGAATCATCTACCCACGTTACGTCCTTTATATCTGGATTTGTGGAGTTCGGGACTGATAAATTTCCTGCCAATAAATTATTGCACTTTTGTTGATGTTCACTGTTACTATGAGTCTGTTGGTTCTCTGATTAATGCTGTCTTTGGCTGGCCTGTATGCTCAGGTGGGCATCCATGTCGATGTGACATATGCTTTGCATCTTTTGATCTTTTCAGATCAAAAGATTGGGATATATTTCTATAACTTAACTTTTATAACTTAACTTCTCGACAACTAAGGCTTTAATTTCTTTGGCAACTTTATTTCTCGTCGGTCTCCCAAGGTCGTCGTTCTTCAGCTGAATTCATACTGAAGCTAAATAAGACACAGGCACATGTTGTCAGGAATGCATCGAAGTCTGTTTTGGGATGTAAATGTTTCGGGTGGAAACATTTACATTTACATTACACCCTTTCAACACACTGCTTTATGTTGACTTATCAAATAAAATTCCGGTGTGATATATTGAAATTTGTGGTCGTATGCTGAGAAAATGTGAAAACGCTCGGTTGTTATGAATGCTTCTGCAAAGCGGCGTAGATATGTGCCTTAACCTCAATTACAAAACCTCAGCAGCATCTAAGTTTGGTACACACGGTAAATTATGCTGTAATTATTCAGCTAAAAAAATGACCACTGACACCCCACACACCCCTGGTCCTCCACAGGGAGCAGCGTAGGGGAGTGTGTTTGCGATGATAGATGAGCTGGATCTCCCCATCGTGCTCTGAGGAGTTGACATTCCCAGGCAGCTCGCATCCCGGATTCCTTCTTCTTTCACGATGAGACTTTTGCAGAGAGGAGTATGCAGGCTTCATTTACCGAACCAGCAGGGAATAATATAGTGCCAGCATTTGGATGTGTCAGGTCCCATATCTCTGGCTGTTCTATTAGAAATAGACCCTGGTGTGGCGACAATTAACCTCTGGCCTCGGCAGCAGATCTGTGCAGTTACAGCCCAGTGCGGGGAAATAAATCAAACCTAGTGAGAGAAAAGCAGACTCTTTCCTCTCATGGTCGGCTTCTACTATCATCCACTGGGCCGATCTTACACGGTGTGCTGTGCAGTTATCATATCCATATCATCACTTCAGGGAAACAGAATGATTCGCTCTCGGATAGGGTCTCATCCTTTTTATTTTCAGATCAGCTCTTGACCAATTGCAAAACAAATTTCTGGATTAATCAGTAGGTGGTTTTCCAATAAGATAATGCAAGAATAGTTCATACCCAGGTGGGCCATTTGCAGTTTTAGATCTTGTTTTTACTGTTTCTGTAACGATTTGGGTCATTTTGTGAATCTATTGGCTGGGTTGTGTGTTGATAAAAGGAGGTAAAGCACATTCTCAGGTGGCACCAATGCTTTAACATTTAATCACCTTCAATGGATTACTTTAAAGTGGGGAAGCACTCCTCAGAATATTGTGGCTGATTTCTTACCTTCAGTTTTTGAAAGTTTTTGACCCTGTACTGCCCGGTACCGATTTATTCTTAAGTACAATAATAAAACAGATATGAGAACAGGGTATATTTTTTCTAGCCTTTCTGCTGTGACCGGGCATTATTTATTGAAATTAGAAGCGGAGGCAACTTCACCTGGACGTTTGAGAGAGCAGCTACTATTTTTATATATAGATCAAATTTAAACAAGCAGTTTCTGTGTTTCTATTTGCCAAAAACGGTGTAGTCTTATATTTACTCTGAGATTTCCTAAAGATTGCCAACATTTCCAAACCCAACATGTTCTTGAACAGATGGAGACTGAAAGATCAAAAGAGCTGAAACAGAGAAGCTTTGCTGTAATGCACTTACTTACTTACTGTTATCTTATTAAAGTTTTGCTCTCTCTCTCCCTTTCTTACAGCCTGAGTGAACTACAGACAGGCCATAAAACATACAATTAAATTCTCCTTTAAATGGCTTCTTACTCCCAAAGAGCACCATTGTCTGAATGGTGTTCTGAGCAAGACGATCATTTCTGCATTTCAGCACCAATTGCAAAACAAATTTTGCAATTGGTGCAAAAACTATGCATAAAACCAGAACCATTAAGAGATACAAACTCAGACAGATCGCTTGATAAAAGGTCTTGTGCTTTATAAAACAAACATTAAAGGGACACCATCTCCAAAAATATTGTCAATCTGTAAAAAGAGCATATGTTATATTATTCTACTGTACATGTACATGTTGCACACTATTATTTATTTTATAGATATTATAATTGACTGTAGTATAAATTGATATATTACAGTCAATAACATATTGACTATAATATTTACAGTTAATATGTATGAAATGTTCATAGTCTAAATCACATTTTGTCCCTGTTTGCCATCAACTGGGAAAATCAGGCTGTTACAAACTCTGGCTTTAAGCCAACAACTTCTCAGAAACAACAGATTTAGAGCTACATATTATTATCATGAACAAAAACAATAACGCAGAGCAATCATAAAAGTGTTGCAGATACGGTGCAGTTGAAGTCAGAGAAAAAATCCTATGAATTTTTTTCTGTAACTGCATGCTAAATCACACCATGACTGATCTACTGGACTAGTTTTTTGTAATTGAAGGAAAATTACAGTATAGTTAGAAGACAGCTGACTGACAGTGTGCAGTAAAAGCTTGCAGAGATGCATTGCTAAGTCATTGGGTTCCATGAAGCTTGAGAAAATATCCAGTCACCCTGGAGGATTCTGCATTTTTCCATCCAGCTGGCCAATAAATGTGCTACAGTTTGATATTTTATGAAGTAGATGAAATGCTGGTGAAATGTTTTGATGTTAAGGTTAGTTATTGTTTATGTAAGACCTTTTTGCTTATAAACATTTCTAAGAGAAGAAATACATAAATGATCCTGGCTAAAAGCTGCTCTATTAGAATTTTTTTTTATTAAAAAGGCTTAGTCTATTGATTGTAAAGGGTTGCTTTTATGTGCTGTCATTTGATTTAATTCAGTTCTTATTTAAACCTTTTAAAGCAGTAGTCCATCCATTTTAATTGCTCTGTAAATGCCTTTACAATGTCAAAAAACATAAATTACATTTTTATTACATGTTCTCATTTTCACCCAAAATAAGAAAGCTAAGATATTGAGTTCCCTAAAGCTTGATATTGTAAAACAGACAACTTTATGAAAGAAAAGCAGCTGAAGTCTATGTCTATGATGCAAGTTTAATACTCAGTCTCAGAAAAGGAAGTCAGTAAAACACGCACACACAGAAAGAGGTAAAGGGCATGGAAAAAAGACGAGCACAGTCCAGATAAATCCCAAAGCACACAATGAGTTGCTTACAAAAGTGCGGGAACAAGCACAAGGGAGCCAACAAGGAATAATAAAAAAGAAAGCAGCTAGAAAGTTTGAATGAGTGCAGAGTACAAAGACTATCCGAGAAGCAGCCAGAGAAACCCTGGAGGCCTACATATACTGAGTAATGACCCGATCGAACACAGGTGTGGCACAAACCTGCAGGGAAATACAAGTACACAGAAAGAGCTAAAGATGCAGCTGGAAACACAACAGAAATTAAACAAAAGAACAACCACAAAATCAATCTTTTCATTTTTTACTATTAACAGTTTATATACATGTGAATAATTGAAATTTCATAAGTACTCAACACATTAAGGACCGTCTTGAAATATCTTCGAATCAAAACCACCCATTGTTACTATTTTTACAGCAGCCTGAATAAACTGTGCATGACTTTAACGACTGGAAATCTACATGTGTAGTTAAAATGATATTTTCAGTCCTCGCCACAGTGAGTCCAGTTCTGCTTTTCTCTGCGGATCGTCACATTGGAAGCATTTGGTTAATGGCAGATTAGAGAAAAGACTGAGCAGCCAACCACTGGGGTCACCTTCAGGACCTGCTACTGATTATTCCTATCATTAGCATGTTATGTCTCATGCTGTCCCACTCTAATTATTACCTACACAGGCTTCGGGGTCATATGACAGAGCCATACCAAACGGTGTTGCCCACTGCAACGCCGTAACTCTCAGACCAACAGGAATGGCGTAACGTGGCAACAGATGTGTGGAACAACGACCAAAACCCATCAGTTCTGCTCCCAGGACCCATTAATGTTATCGCCGTTTAATATCATTAAGAAAAACCGAGGCTTTTTGATTCAGACTGAGAAATATTATGATAATAACATTCCCCAAAGGACCTGCCCACTCTGAGTGGTACTTTTATCTTCATATCCCTTCACATGCAGGAGCATTGCTATCTGTCATGTTTAGTGTTAGTGGTTCAAGGCAGAAATAATCAAATTGTGTCGCTTAATATCTTTGAAGGAAACTTGGTTCTTGCCACTGCTTTACAGGGGATCTGTATGCAAAATGTTATGCAAAATTGTCTTTTTGTACATTTTTGTACTCTCATTCGGGTATTTACTGCTTCTAGAAACAGTCCAAAGGCAAAAATAAATAAAATAATAATAACTCAGAAAAATTCAAAAACTGTTACTTAATTTATAATTAAGTGACAGTCGGAGGGCACGGCCCTTTCCTAGCAACCAAAGTGGAGCTTGAACACATTTGGTCAGCTAGCTTTACCGCTGTACAATGGCTGCATGTCTATATGTATTCGCTCAGTCATGGAGACCAGATCAGCTTGGCTTCATTTTGCTTTTTAATTACAATGTTTTCTTAGTGGGAAAAACTAAGAAAAAAAATATAAATCTTGACTTTTTAAGGTGTTAAAGCCCAATATAACATTTACTCATTTGCACACAGATTAATATCAGTTAACTTTCTGTAAAAGATTATGGTCCATTTACCGGAGCTTTACCATTCAGAGCAATATCCATCAGGGTCACCTGAGTTTTGGTTCACCATCTGAGTCAGGTCGAACCACCGAGAAATGAAATACAAAATCACTTGTTTACCAAGACTTTTACTAACTTCAGCAGATCAGCTCAGTTTTTTTTAGATCTTGATATTTCACTGACCCAAATATGTTCAAAGCAAGCACATTTTTCCATCAGTGCACTTTTGAAAAACCTTCATAAAACCCTGGCAGTGGAGAACCATACTTCTTTTCCCTGTTGTGATTTTACAGCCAAGATACTTTTGTGTAAGAAGGATAGTGAGTTATTCTAAGTTCACTGAAAATTCGAGACATTCGATTTTTTTTTTTAGATTGCATGCCCATTGAGGTTTAAAGTTGAACATTTGGCCACCATGAGAAATCTTAATCTAAACCCAGTCATTTTTTACTACTGTTGATGCTGTTTTTCCCTTCCTGCTGAATGTGTGGGCAGTGAGGTTGGCAGGTCCAGATGGTTTAATAGGTATATATTTCAGGATGACTGTGTTAAACCATCACACCACAGCTATTGGTGCTCTTCTTTTTATATCACAATTGAACTAAAACAAAGCTGTGGCACATGAACAGCTGACTGTGGTCACTTTTGTACTTAAGTTTGACATTTTAGTGCTGGGAGCTGTATTTTAAATGTGGTTAGTACCCATTCTAGCCTTTTAGCTAATTCTGTTTTTTTTTTTTTTTCCTTTCCTTTAGCTGCTGGCTGCACGTTTGAAGAGGACTCGGATCCTAATCTGTGTGACTTCACCCAAGGGGAGGATGATGACTTTGACTGGATGTTGTTTCGGACATACAGCTCGCCTTCGGCCAGCAGTGACCTCCTGAGGGGTAAGTCCTCCTCTTTTCTGCTTTGGCTATTTTAGCCAAATTTTTTGATAGAAATCACAAAGCTTGTTGTTCTCCGAAACTACTGGTGAAAATTGTGCACCTCCCGCTGACCAAACACGAGGACATTTAGTAAGCAGAAAGTAAAGTTGATCAGTGCATAAACCACAGTGGCAGGTTTACAATTTGCACAGGAGCCATATTTCTATATCTTTCCTGTCGGGGGCTGTTGCTCCCAAGGTGCCAGTTTACTGCTCCTGATTTTCAAGTCAGTAGATGAGCGAACAGTAAAGTGGTGTTGGATTTCTGGTCTACAGCAATTGCCAGAAACTCCAGAACCATTTTGTTGGTGCCGAAGGATTAACCTAAAGTTAAATTGCGCAGCTGTTTTTATTTTTTATTTTTTAATGAGAGTGCAAAAAAACCTGACAAAGTTATATGAGTGGCTACATTTTGGTGTGAGGCGTTAGTCCGTGTTTTGTTTGGTTCTCAATCTCAGCAGCACATAGGAGTCTGTGCATGATTCCTATAATTAGTTCTACAATTGTAGTGATGTGAAAATTAACAGATGCAATTTCACAATTGAAAAAGTAAAATTAAATTACATACAGGATATTAACTGAGATATTTCCGTTCTGAAATTATCACACAGCAAGTTTTCAAAGATAAATTTAATGTGAATAGAATTGTGTGAAAACTGTGAACAGTGTGTTTTCAGATTAGGTCATGGTTTAGAATGGTTTAGAATAAAAGAATAGACACAACATAAACAAGTGTATTTAGTTTTGTATGTAGTAACAACATTGATTTAGATTGGATTTTACTGCAGCACAGTTTCAATAATCATGCGTCACGTTAAACGTTACAAAAACCTGTCAGTTTGGTTCTGTTCCTAGTAAATGATGTAAATCTGTAGCATATCTATGTGGGATTCTTGACAAGTATGTCAAGATGTTTGAAGCAATCTTAAAAACCTTTGGACTAATGATGGTTTATGTATCATTTTATGCTTTAATGTATTATGCATTTTATGATTTCCTCTCACTTGTAAATTTCTTTATACCTCCTACTCACATGCAGCCACTCAGGATAATATATAATTGGACCATTAAGATCTTGGCAAGAAGGGTGATCAGATTATATGATTTTTATGATCTTAAGAAACTAAATGTGATGAACTTTAAAAATTCTTAAACTTATTTAGGCTTGAGTGCTCCATATGTGTTTGCTGACCTGTTGGGGTCACTTTGAGCAACAGGTTCAGTCATTCATTCAGCTTCCAGCACGGTAAACCCCCTCTAGGATGAGTCTTCTCTGTATAAGTGGTAAACATGGGTAATTCCTTATAGGCAGAACTAAAATTAATCTCTGACTGCAAACACTTTGGAAAAAATTCTTGAGCAATATATACTATATATAGTCATGAAGGATCGCTACCTTTCTTAATTTAATAATAGTGTGTTTTATTATTGGCTATATTAGTTTGATGGGTTGGATCTTGATTAATGAGATGATTTATATTTACATTTTAAATCTCTTTAAATTCTTTATGTTTTTATGTGTCTAAAAGACCATCTATGGTCACCATGTAGGTGGTAAAAGTTGACACGTATTTGTAAGTACTGACAACATAAATCAATGAGTAAAGCTTAAATAGTTTTCCCTGGGAGACATGTAAAATAAGTTTTTTTACACTAACACAATACAATATTTTGTTGTTGGGTAAAAAGTTTACTTTTCTTACATTGTTTTTAAAAATTTACCAAACTGTACATTTTCTGTATGTTTGGTGCAGCTCTTAGTTTCCACTCTCCGAAACGGCAAACTTGACTTCATGTTGTACAAGTGGCTATGTCCAACTGTCAGAAAAGTTTGACTCTGTGAAACTCCTCTTACATTCATATCTGATGTCTTTAATTCATCAAGCTTAATGAAGCCCTCACCCTGTTTTTGTCTGCATTCTGCTAACCCCAAGGATAATTTTATGTTAAGCAGCCTCACAAGACTAATGAAAGCCAGCCCTTTCCTGCCATCATCCTCTCTACTGGTGACTGCCAGAGGGATACGACATGCATAGTTTATAAGGCGCTCCTCCATCTCCGCATTAACAAATACCTACAGGGGTTTGGCAAAGGGAGGACTGCTGTTTCAGGTTCGCAGCAAAAAGAAAAGAAGAAAAGAAAATGAAATCATTGGCTGCAACGGGCTATCTGCTGTTAAAGCGCCTTTTACCGAAAAATTTGCAACATGATTTAGAAATAAACATCCCTCTGGTGTAGCTAATCAATCAGTCTATCATATGGTAATGAGAATTCAATAATCCCTTGACAAAAGCATGCATTGAAGTGTTTATTGTACAAGTGTAGCAGAGAGGGAACAATCGTGTTCACTATGAATATTACAAGCTCGTCGGAGGCGATGGACATGATTTGATGGCCGAGGAGACAGTTAATATGGTAGATATGAAGATAGATAAGCTGAGTGGGACAGATACAATCTAAACAGAGTAAAATGGATGCCCCCAGGGGAGCATTCTGTCTGTTTCAGAACCATCAGCTCAAGTAGCCTTTTAAAAAATGGTCAAAAACATTCTCAAGGGGGGAATCAGGCCCGTTTCAAAGTCGGCTTTTTGATTTACTGCTTGAAATTTCTCAGGTTTTTTTTGTGTCTTTTTTTTGTGTGTGTCTGCAAGTGGTTATCCAAATACAATCCTGAGCTCGATAAATCCTGCATTTAATTCAGAGCCACACCTCACTCACCTCAACATCATCAGCATTCATGTGAGAATCCGCCTGCAGCCGCTAGCCTATTCACAGCAGGCAATGAGATAATTAATACTTTCCCCTTTGGGTTTAATTAAAACTCGCTGCCGTGGCATATACAACAATTCAGGGCCTTCATCGAAGCAGACTGGCGCAGGTGGAGCGAGGTAGGTACTGTAATCTGTGAATGACGACGAACCGAACATCAATCAGTTCAGAGTTCTGGGAGACTCGTTTGATTTGATGTGTGGCCTGCTTATCCTTCAGGAACGCTTTAGGAGAACCACTCCTGTTATTCATCTTCTAGTGGCTGTATGTACTACATGTCCAAGCTGACATTTTCAGCGTTAATCATGCGTGATAACGTTGCTGCAGGTATGGGAGCACAAACTTCTTGCCTCCCCGTCCTTCTTTTTTTTTTTTTTTTTGACCTAATCCCCCTGTGTGCGGACTGCTAATGATGTATACATCAAGCAGCTGAGCCGGAGAGGGGCGGGGGAGAACACAGGTTTTATGAGATAAGGCTATTTACACTGGACCAGCATTAACTTTGTGGGGCTGAGAAATTGGTGTCGAGGGAAGATTAGTAAACACAGCTGAGATAGCAGCAGCTTGTAGGTCCCCGGAGAAATTAGAGACGACTGCTCCCATGAAAGAGAAAATAGTCCTGGAAAAAAAAAAGCCTAAGATAGACCGCAGAGAAAGATCTCCATAAAAACAGCACATTTCATCACAGCCCGCCTCATTTGGACTCGGATTGAAGATGTTTGAGTGATATTGATAATCATTTGTTGTCCTGCTGTTTTAACAAACGAGTCAGGCTTGCAGGATGACGACCTTTGAGAGAAGAAGTGTTTGCATGTTGAGTGAAGCCGCTTTTACAGCAGTCAGAGCTGTTGGCGCTCAAAGTTATGAATGCACTGCGGTATCCGTTATACTTTAGTACGAAAGTTTTGCCTTTAGGGAAAAATCTATTCATCACGCTTAAAGGGAGAACTGTGATGTATCTTACTTTGTCAGGTGTTAAATTTTAAATGTTAGGCACCCAGATTCTCCTCCTCTCTTAACACATTGAACAGCTCATGCAAAATCCACCATCTGCACAAAGACTCCATGTACGAAGGTGTGATCAGAGAATTAATTTGGAAATTAATTAGCTCATATTTGCGTGGCGAGCTTTTTAAAGACCATTAAGCCAAGTTAGATTTCGGACTGACCCTTTTTAACCCACATAGTTGTTTATGTATTAGGAAAATAGAAACATTAGGCTGATTAGGGGACAAACAGACCAGAAAATCATAATTTTATCAGATGTTTCTTTGTTATTATTCATTTAAAGTAGTGGCATGGAATACATTATACAACTGGACAAATTGATGTAAAACAAGCATTTACTGTTATTGCAAAGCAAAACTATTTCCTGGGAAAATGTTAAACTGTCTTTAGCATAATTTATTAACAGTTTCTATGTGTATTCCAGAGAGACTGCAGATTCTTACCTTAAGAATGAGGTTTTCTTATGAATGCCAGGCTTTAGCTATCAGAGATTTAAAACACTTTCGAAAATAACAAAACAAGTTTGTCAAACTTGTCTACTTATCTACTGAAAGTCTTGCTCTTTCTCACTCTCACTCAGCCAGAACAAACAGCAGACAAGCCTGGACATGCTATAGAAAATACAGTTTTCTATTTAATTGCCTCTAAACATCTTATTGCTTTCCTGACTTTTTGTAAACACCTCTCTGATACTAAAAAAAGCTACATTTGACTCTTCTTCTCTATGAAACAGAATTAGAAAATCTATTGGAAGCCATAACAATCATTCACCCTGGGGGCAGTGGAGACACAGGAACCGAAATCAAAACAGAATACATGTGTACGTTTGCTCAACTTAATGGGCTGAACTAAAAAATAAGGAAACTCATTAGGGCTCTTAACATCACACCATCATATTAATCTAAAAGGTACATCTTTAGTTGAAGACCAAAAGTAGGTTAAGAAAACCACAGTGGAATAATAAGTTGCTGCATTTTCCTCGGGTTGGATTTTACCACCAGTGGTTGTGGAAAGTTCACATTCATCAATAAACACTGCAGAGCTGTTCCAATATATGGGCGATACTTTCTCACTCTATCCAAATAATGCTGCCCTATATGTTCTATGTATTAATAACATCTTTATTAAGGTTGATTTATTGTTTGTGTTTTTAAAAAACATATTTTTTAACAAAGTCTCCACCGAGCTCAGGTTTGTCTTTTCTGATATTTAAATAAGAACAAGGATACGCAATCTGTGATTCATTACCATCCAGGGGGAAGGGCAGAAGTAACATATATTGAGTTTATCCCTTCAGAAATAATGGACTCCGACTTCTCCAGCAGCATTTGAACTAGAGCCCCTCGATGGCTGCAGCGACCTTCGGGTGCAGTGGGAAACTCTGCTGCTGTCAAGCTGCAGTTATATGAACAAATGGTTTATGCTTCTATTTCAGCTCACAGTGACCTATTCCGGGAGAGGTTGGAGACATGACTGAACATTACTCATAGACTGGACCTATGAGCCAAATGCATCGTAGGTGTTGGCATGTGGACTGAGATCTGGGTGGAACGCTGCTTTTTATGTGTATAAAAAAAGAGAAAAGTCTGAAACCTTTTTTAGAGATTGTCTCTCGACACACATCTACCGTTTTCACGTCTGAGGTTTAGTGCTGCTGTGCTGTTGCTAATACTCATATCCATATACTGTGCCATCACATAGGTGGATTTATGAAAGATTACGTGACTCATCAATTCACACACGAACAAATTAAAATGAACGAAGCATTATTATTTTTCTTTGTGTATTACAAGCCGAAGTCAATAAATAATTTAGAGGCACTTCATTTAATAAACTTTAAAGTTTATGAAGTTTGTTCAGCTGCGGTTTGCCATCAAATGGTTTTCTATCAAAACTAGCTGTGCAGATTACAAGTAATTACCCCAAGAAATCTGTCCAAAAGAGTTTCCTTTAAATAAATTTTGCATTAAAACATTTTGAAGGCCTGATGGTGGGGTACATAAACACAAATAGGTTTAAAACTACCTTCCCATCCTCCCTGTTTGACACATATACTTGCCTCTGGTGTCATTTAACTTGTACATTTTGAAATCACTTGGCTTCATTTTCCAACCGATTTCTACAGAGGTTTCTGAAAACAGAGCACTGACATGTGATAAAGCCCATCATCTGACCACATGTAGCATTACAACCCTTCAAAACAAAGTTACTTTCATTTTTGGTTTTATTTATGTTTCCTGTATGTGACCAAACTTCAGGGGAGCCCTTTGCTTACGTCGGATTAAATTCCACCTCAGAGCAAAAATGGGTTAATGCACTCAGCAGATTAACCCTGTGCCTTATAAGTATTAGCCATGAGCATAGTAGCTTTAGCTGCAAATGCTCTAGACTCTCTCAATAGGCGGCATTTCAAATAAGTTAAGACCCACATGAATCATAGTTTTATTATTCAGTGTCCTGGGGTCAGACCCTGGTCATTTGGTCACATGCCACTGCAGTAAGCTCTCTCTAATAACTTTTACTGAGGTAACTCACATAAACACACACAGTCTCTTTGGTGTTCAACCCTCTCTGTGAAATAGGAGCTGGACCATCTCTTTCTGGTCCATGACATCCGTCACCTCTCTCTCACACGTGGTCGGTGTCATCCGTTCGGCGCAAGCAGCTATACTTTACTGCGCATGTCGTTGACTTTGACCTGAGATTTATTTGTGTCTTGAAGACAAGAGTCAGAGAAGGAAAGAAACCTGGGAGAGAGGTTGTTATCAGAGCAGTGCAGCCATGCAATACTTAATTATTCTGCCCTCCTTCACCTGCCCCTTGAGGTAGTTTGAATCCACCATATATTCTGTAGATGGTTTGTATAGGACATTATTTAAAAAAAAAACCCAAACATTTCTGCTGTTTTGTACTTAAGATACTTTTCATTTTATTCCCCTCAAACCCGCTCGTGTTCAAAAAACTTGTACTGCAGGCATGTGTGCAGGATTAGTTTAGAATAGCAAACACGGCTCCAGGCAGAGTTACTGAAAATGTTTTGGTGTAAAGTGTTGGTGCATTTCCTAAGTTCCACCATTGTTTAGTAATTGAGCTTATGACTATTTTTTATGAGTCCTTTCTAAGTCTATACACTTGAAAATGAACTTGCATCATTTAACTTTTCTTTGTGTCCAGCTTTCCTGCTAAAATAAAGAATTTACGCAGGATGATGTTTCACAGTGCACAAGGTGTAGATGATGTACAGTATATCTATTCTAACAAACTTAATATTTTCCAAATAAGCCAAAAAGGTTGTGACTTTTCCATAAAGACCATATTTGTGGTGTGGCTGGTAGTGCTATTGCAAATATTTTCTGACACTTCAGCTGTGAAACTCTGCAACTCCTCCAGAGTTACTAAAGGCCTCTTTGGCTACTTTAAAAAATCTCTACAACTTTATCCCTGCTCTATCTTCTGGGTACTTTGCATTATGTTTGCTCACTAATGATCTGTCATCCAGCTTTCAGAACAGCTGGATTTATACTGATGATAAACCACATACATGTGTATGATCTGCACTAAATGTGAAAGTGACTGGTTGCTTTGAATTTTAATTTACGTGTTACAGAGCACTGAATTCACATGCACACCACAGTTTTTAAATAATTTCTTAAAGAAGTTTAAAACGGTGTATTGTTTTTTCTTGTACTTCACAATTATGCATTAGACTGTCGTTTTCTGATTTAAAATCCCAATAAAACACCACGCATTGAGGCTTGTGACAGACTGAAAGGGTTTAAGGGGTTTGTGTGCATTTGTAAGACAGAGCAGAGCTGTAGTTAAAGGTACATGCAAGTCTATCTTGTTTCTTAGGACCAAAGAGGAGGAGCAGCTGTCAGGAGCTGCTTATCAAATACTCTAGGAAATCACATCATCAGCAAGCAGCAGTCTTGTCTGTTCGCTGGAAATCAGGTGTGTGTTTACGCAGGATCCATTGAATAAATCATTCAGAAATGATCTTACAGATGCTGCTGCTGCTTGTTCGTTTCAGTTTGTAAGAGCTTTCCGAGGCAATTTTGACTCCATCACTCTTAAGTGACACAGATTATTCACAAGTAGAAAGCATTCAAGGCGAGTTCATTCGACGCAGCCGGGCGCCTCGACAGCGGAACGGTCTTTATATAATCCTTATGATCAAAAAACTAAAAAAAATCTTGGAAAGCATAAAGTGGTTGGCATTCCAGTGTGCAGAGTTACCGCAGAGTTCAGCCTTCAAAGTGAACAAAATAAAAAAAGTAAAAGCTGATATTGATCTGCAGCCACCTTCCTTTTATGGGGGTAATTAGACACAGGCATGTACCCAAATTGAACAAGTTAGCTAAAAGTTTAAGGTCAGCATTTGGAGGGAAAAAACTGTCTGGAACGTTATGGAATGTGTCCTGCTTTTTCGGTCAATGTTTAATTTTCCTGTTTTGGAGCAACACGTTCTTTTCTTATGACATGTCAAATATAAAAACAAAAGAAAGTACAGCCTACATGTCTTTTTTAATTATTCACATTGACAGATAGGAGCCCTTACAGAAGTGTTACTTGATGTATATTTGACATTGCACATGGTTATTTGAACATAATCACTGGAATCAAATGTGATCTCATCAATCGCTGCGTACTCGATTCCTTATATGAACATCGACACGCTACATGTAAGTAAGTTCCCCTATAATCATGTAGCTGACAGCATCACATTAAAGCAACGCAGCCTGTTGTTAGCAGGTTCCACTGAGAACCATTTTCCCTCAATCCTGGAGGTTTCATAATCATTCTGACCACTTTCCATGCATGGGAAGTGGTCAGGAGGAGGGGAACAGTTCTTACTCCCTTTTTTGTATCTTACAGTGTTCTTTTGATTTCAAGTATAAATCCTAATATTTACCATCGATTTGTGGCAGATATTTCTTCAGCGGTCAGGTCTTCTTTCTCTTCTAATCCTCTGGTGTTCTTGAAATTACGGCAGCTCGTACGTCATTGACATATTATCGCCGCTTTTCAAGTGCAGACTTGCATCCAAATCAGACCCTTAATTCTGGCTGCTTAGCTGTTAAATAGAGAAGAAACACCAGCGTTGTATTAATCTTTTAATGTGTTCGTGGGAGGTAAAGTTCTGTGTTTATACAATGTAAATTAAAAAAATCCTGTCCTTTCATTGTGAGTGGGTGACTGAGACAAACCGTCAAAAGTATTTTGTAGGAAGTGTAAAACATGTGCAATGTAAAGGTGTACTATTTATAGTCATTATTGTGCAGAATTTTCCTCCCTCATTCACGTTTTTAAAGATATGCTTTTTCAGATGCTGTTCTGTTTAGCAACGTTTAGCAGCTGTTTGCACATAAACGTGTTTTATGTGCTTTTAAGGGAATGGCTTGCATGGATGAAAACTAATGCAGGATCGCTTTGTCCGATGTATTGAGTCCAAAATACTATTTCGGATTTCTGAGACATTGTATTCACTAAATATGGATTGAACCAAATAAAAAAAAAAATAAGATTTCACTTCCAATTTTGTTTTCTTTCCATAATCTTGAATCGGACATCTGGTAGTTATATTTTCGCTCTTTCCAACCGTTCTCATTAGGCCTGAGAGATGGTTGTGCATGAAAATCCCAGCAGATCAGCTGTTTCTGAAAACTCACGGCAGCCTCATAATGAACCAACAGCAATGTTCAAAGTCACTTAAATCCCCTTTCTTTCCTGTTCTGACACACACTTTGAACTTCAGGAACCCATGTTCCTCTGGATGCATGTGGTGAACCGTACCAGGTGGCTTATTTAGTATCAGTATTAACAAGCTGGACTGGTGTGTCTCATAAAGTGGCCTTTGTGGGGTTTTTTTTTTTTTGCTTTTCAGCTTGCGCTCTTCTGGACATATTTCTATGCAGTCATGTAATTTCTGACTCAGAGCTTCAAACATTTCTCCAGCCGATTCCTTTGTTAACACATCTGCAGTTAGAAAGCAATGAACTGAGAGCAATCAGCTAATTTGTGAAATCGACTGAACAGTGGTGTTTGTTGGGAATAAAAGCCTTCCATAGCCTAGAAGGAGCACTACTGGTTCCCTGGGATAAGTGCTCTCGACTCATTACCCAAAGGCAAAGAATATCATATTCATTGATCACTTCCAGCCGAATGCCTGGTCTCCTCGTAAAGCACCTAAATAACGCCTGTCACTTGCCAGAAGCTTTTAAAAGTTGACAAATTAATTGGATTGTTTCTCGGAGAAGGCGGCATCAAATTTCTTTATGTCTCCTAAATATGCTGAGGAGGAATAATTACTCTGAATGATGTGGGGGAAACATTTAAGAATGGCAAACATATTAGCACTTTTAGACGCTGGCAATCTCGAAGGAGTTCACTCCGTCCGCCGCTTATGTGATCCGTGCTTTTACTCCCCGCACAGACAGAATCCTGGGTGAAAGGTGAGTATGGTAATGAAGCACCGTTTGGCTCTAGTTTCATTCTAATTAGTGTCGCTTTACAGGGAGAGCTACAGGGCTTTATATGTAAGGTTGCAGGTTTAACAACACAATTGATGCAAGGGAGCTCACTCAGGACTAAAGCCAAGTAAACTGCCTTAGTTAACCATCCTGACTCCAGTTGCGAGTGTAATGCTTGGGTGAGTTTGGGAACAAATAAAGTGAAGCTAACATTTTTCTGGATAAAGTGGATCTCTATTCCTCCTGGCTTCACCTCGGGTTGTAAGTCAGTGACTGATGAAAGCAGCAAAACTGGAAGATTTTAGTATTTACACGAAGTTAGTATTGCTTTTATCCTTCGTTTTGCTTCAGATAAGCATTTCAGCCACCTTTTAGTGTCTTGACACTGGACTTATACCCTCCCTCAAACTTTTTTTTTCACATTATAGACACAAAGTTAAGTGTATGCAAAAGTATACAAAGTTTCCTCAGGATGTAGAAAATATATAAAATCTAAATCAGAGATGTTTTTCTCTTACACATATCCAGGCTTCTAAGTCAGGGGCACCCAGGTTCAGTCCCTGAGACTTATTGCCCTCCAGCTTTTAGATGCATCCCTTCTTCAACACACCTGAATCACATTAATGGCTCATTGCCAGGTCCCTGCAGTGCTGAATTCTGCTATTTTATTCAAGTGTGCGTTAATAAAAGTTACCCGACAACTTTTATTAAAAAGTTGCCGGGTAATGGCTTTCAAGGACTGAAGTTGGGCAATTTGCTCTATGACGAAACTTTTTAAAGTAAAATTCCTGCAATTTCAGCTGCACGTATTTGGAGTCGACCAGATTTGCACATAGAATCTGTTGAATTTAGGTCTGGAGCTTTACCGGGTGATTCTATGTTTCTAAATATATGCAGCCATTACTTTGTTTTTGTGTTAAGTCATTGTTAATAATTACTTGTTGGTTGTCATTAGATTTAAAATGCACCATTTGCATACAGAAAAGTATAAGGGATGAAATGCTCATTTACTTCATCTTACGTTGCCGAGTTGCAGAAGAAAACAGCTGTTTCTAAGTTTGTCTCTCATTTGTCGTGCAAGTGTACAAACTCTTTGACTGCTTGTAAAAAAGATGGGGTCAAATGCCATAAAAATGTAACCCGACACACCAGATGGTTTGTTACTCAGAGCGATAAGCAAAGACACACATGAAAACGTCAGGGTCTGCCTACAGCACAGTGTTTGTCTTAAATGGCTCTCTCTCGTGAGCAAACGTATTTTCTACCATTGCAGGATAACAATTCTTGAAGTTTCTTGTCAGAACAAGAAGACAACTTTACATTCCAGAAAAGGACCCGTTCTGCTTTTTTTTTTGATCCTACTCTTTTTCTTCCATTAAGATGAACTGAATCTCCAGCAAGGCGGGTTGGTTTTGAACATGGTCTCACAAGATTTAAGCAATCCAATGAGAAAAAAGGAGAGAAGAGCAGGATCCTGGTCCTACGTGCTGTTAGCATTTGACTACAGCCTTGCAGTGGAAGCCCACACAGACAAACCTGTCAGAAAATAGTCACAACCATTGCCTAATTATAAAAGACTCTAATTATAAAAGCCTTCTCACTTGTGTGCACTGTGCCTCAGCTTACTGACAACAGAGAAATGAATGGATTGATATGCTATGTCTGAATGTGTTGAAATTACTGAGGAAAGGCAGATGTGTGTCGCCTTAGTGTACAACAGCAGGGTTATCCGTTTTCAGACTTCATTGTCCTCAAGTAAAATGGATTTGAAATGGTGTCCAAAAGCTTAAACTATATTTTGCGTTGGGCACTAAAGGGTGTGCACTGGCTGATTGTCCTGTCTGCTTTAGTGCATGCTCACTGCACAAAACTACAATGCACATATTCAAAAAAGGCTGAAGCCCAATTTTTTTTCTTCATTCCACCTCAACTCGGGTTAAGGGTAGAATTAGGAAACAAATTACCACCAACCATCAATCACCACAGGGCTATTTTTCTGTCTGTCTTTCCACTCCAGTGCTGCTTGGGTGAAATGCAGCTCCGTCAAAGCAGCAACCATAGCAACGCTGAGGTTTCTGCTTTGTTTATATCTCCTATAAGCTCAGGATGCTGCTGACTGAGGAGAACATGGCGTCACAGACATTACCAAAGAATCTCAAATCTACAACCGCTGGTTAACCTAGCACTAATTTTCTCATGTTGTCAATCTTCTTTTGAAACTCTGATATTGTTAGTCTTAAGGCGTTTTACTCTAAGTGTAGCACAAGTATTGCATCATTTTTTGGAAACAGGAATAATACTGTATAGATGCACCTTAAAAAAACATTGAGGAAAAAAGTCAGTGTTGGCTAGATGGAACTTTATTCTGCTGACCATGAGAAGTTTGTCAGACTTGTTCATCCTTGACTGTCTACTGCTCACAGGGTATTGCAGAGTTTGTGTGAGAGAAAAAAAGTAGAAAAGGGATGCTTTTCTCTCAACAGCAACAAAAAGATGTGATCTTCAACATTGAGACTATAACGCATAATGTAATAATTATATTCTTGTGTGACTCCACAGTTCTTTTACCTTAGTCTTTTCTTTTTTTTTATACTGGTAGGTGAAGTTTAAACAAATATGACATGGAAAACTACTCTGTTTATTAGAAAACGTATTCATAGTGGAAAAATACCTTAAATTATAATTATATCTGCCAAGTTGAGGTGGTTCGGGGGCTAAGCAACACAAAAATCACAGACAAAGCTGTGATTAGTTGACCTTATAGATTTCTCAAACCAGAGAATGTAAGTTTTCTGTGTCTGTGCAAAAAACATTACGTATCACTTAAACTTAAAACCTAGTTAGATCTGTTTCTTATTTATCCACAGCTAAATAATGTTAATGTGCAAACAGTGCTCTGACATCAGAGGAATACTTGTAAAACAGAATATTTTACCAGTTGTTCAGGCACAGGCTGTGTTCGTTTCTCAGTAAGCAAAAAAAGATTAAAAGACTTAAAGCATCTTCATGAATTCAGTGTGAACATAAATTAACTTAAAAAGGAATTTCTTCTCACTCTTTCTCGCTTTGAAGATTCTCTAAATATTTAAGATTTGCTGTCTTCCCTTCTCTGTGACCATCTCATGATCTCTTTGGTGATTTTGGGATTGTGTGAAGTTTTCTTTATGTGCTGGATCTAAATACTCCTAGTATATTTAAGTGGCTGTGCCACTTGCTTTGCACTGCACCTCACAGGAAATTTACCCTGATCACAGGCACTAGCCAGAAGTTTGAAACCATAGCAGTCAGTATGTAAGCATTTCTCATCAAAGCCTGGCTTTGGCTTTTTGCCAGTACATATAAATTCCTGATAGGAGTAAAAAATGCTCCAGAAGTAAAAGTTCTTCACCAAGACACTCATTGGTTTTAAAAGTGGAAAAATAGTTTGATATTTTTTCACTTGACACGAGTTGTCACTGTATTCTAGTTTATATTTTTGTTTATCCACACCTGTCAATTAGATAACTTATTCTCTGTGTGCTGATACTTTTACTCCTGCATTTTTGTGATAAAAGACAATTGAAGAGGTGAAAGTGAAGTTTGTGTTGCAGTTTTGTTATCTAGAACACCATTGGCTAAATTACTATGTAGGAGCTTTTATTTCTTCTTTTGTAGAGTTTCTTTATAAAGTTCAAAAATATGGATGGCAACTCTACATTTCTAAGGATGAATTTATATATTTTTATAATTTTGGTACCAGTATTATTAGGCCTTTGCAAAAACATTTAAAATTGGTGCAAAGCAAGCATTTTAAACATTTCCGTCAACATAGCTCATAGGGCAATTTTTTTCACACTTTTTAAAAAAATAAATTAAATTTAAATTAAGTTTTAATTTTGTAAAATGAATTTATTTTGCATTCACTAAAGAGTCAGTTGTTCTTTCTGTAGACAACAATAATCACATATTATAGTTAATGTGTTAATATTTATCTATCTATCTATCTATCAATAGACAGTTGCTTGGATCGAGTAATTATTTTTGGCTGATTGTGCAGTACACAGTTTAAATCCTGTGTCAACATCCAGGGCTGATGTAGGATTAGTGTGCCATTATCTAGTCTGATGAAAAGGGTTCGGAGGAAACGCTGGATGCCACGAGTTTGACTTTGATGTTTTAGACGGAGATCCAGAACTCAAAGTACTGTTTGAACATTCTCACACATGGTAATTATCTTTCATAACAACTAGTCTGAGCACTGGACGTGACTTGGTAACAATTAGCCAATTTTGCCTTGGGCTGTTTTTTTTTTAAAAAAAAAAACTTCAACCTAATAAACATCCTCCTTGAGTGCAGGCCAAAGTGAATAACCTTGGGTAGCATGAATAAATAATACTTTGAAGGGATTCTGAAAAGATCTTGTGAAACAAAAAAAAAAATCTATTTTTTTTCCTTTTGTCTAATATTAAAATTGCAGCTTTAATATTTGCAATGCTGAATCTCCAGTTGGTCAGTCGTGGTGATGAATAATTTTTAAAAGAGATTTTCAACCGGAGTCCATTTTTAATACTAAAATGGTTGCATTGCATTCTTTGAAGCAGATTGATTTGTTCTTAAACATTAATATTGGCAATAGAGTCACATACTGTCAGTACTAAAGCTTTTAATATCACGCTCAATCTCTGATAATTTGCATAAAACTGATCTCATCTCAATTGTGATGCTCCTGGGCTGATTTCATACCTGACTGCTTTATCAGCAGACTGGGGGAACTGAAAATGAGGGTCTGCAGAAAATAATATTACGTTATTGTAAACTATGTCAAAGTTGATGCTGCAGTTTGATTAAAAAAAATGTCTTGAGTTCTTTCGGTTTATTGGAATTCCTTACAGAAGCATTTTCTTATATGACTAAACTCACTTTACTGTTTAATGAAAATGTTGCACTTATCTATGCCGGCTCACTGACTTTCTGTTTGAAAGGCTTTATTCTCCTGCGTATTCTGTTTTTCCGCAGTGTGCTCGACTGTTTTTCAAGGAGGGGGGAAACTGTTGTTGTGATCTCCTGTGGGAGTTCGACGCTGCCACCATCTGCTTATAAATGCAATGCCCTGTGTTCCCCCTGGGACCAGAGTTCATTCTTCAGAGGTCCCGTCGGGAAAACTGGTTGCAACTGGAAGGATTTGCAAAACATCTTCAGCGACTCTTCAGCTCTGATAAAGGGAACTCGTGAAAGGTTGCATCGTGAATTTCACAACCACAAAGCATTTGATGATTCTGTCATTGATCCGAAACAGAATAGCTGAGTTTGTTACATATTTATATAATCTGTTCCAGACAGAGCACGTACAGTGCCTGGCAAGTATTTATACCTCGTGAACGTTTCTTTCTTCTTTTTTTTTGCCTTTCATTTTTTCAAGCAACAAGCATACATTTCAGTATATTTTGTTGGTGTTTCATGTGGTAGACCAACTAATAGTGGTGCATATTTGTGAAGTGGAAGATAAAGATAAATAAAATAAATAAAAAACCCAGCAAACATTTGTCATTTACTATTTATCATTTGAGGACTCAGAAGTCCTCAAATGATAAGGACTCAGAAGTCCTCAAATGGTTAATAGTGTGTAATTTAATCTCTGTGTCAGAGCAGCTTTTCCTTAAATGCTTCAGAGATTTGTGAGGGATCAAACATGAGGACACGTGAGGGACGAGGCTTTGGAGAAATTTTTGTTCGTCATGTTATAGGAGACCACTGAATAGAGATTCACCCAAGAGACTCACGGTGATTAGTGATCAGCTGGTGTTAATGTGTGATAATCTGTCTGCAGAACAATTATTAGTTGTACGCTCTACAAATATGGGGTTGAGCCAAAAATAATTCCCTTCTGCAGTTTTCAACAATCCAGTAAACACAATCTGGACTTTTTCTTTTTGCAAAAATGCCATTTTCTAGATGTGAAAAGTTTCTTCTATCAGAAATTGTACTGCTGTAACTACTGTGAAAGGTGTTCACAGGAATTGTGGCATATGCATGCCACACTTTTCAGATACTTTAAATCTGAAAGCCATTTACTCTTTTCCTTCCAAACGACCATCATGGATCACGTTGTGTTGGTCTGTCAGACAAACCCCCAGATGAAAACGTTAAAGTTTGTAATTCTGAAAAAAAAAAACATGTGGATAAGTTTAAGAGGGATTAATAACTCTGTGAGGCATGGCATCACTCCGAAGCTGTAATTTATTCCTGAAGTGTCCTTACCATAATCACGGGTCGGGCAAAGAGCTCGATAACTGCAGAGATAAACATATCAGCGCATTGCATGAGCCGAATCTGTATGAAGCCATTGATTTGCCGCTGCGAGACTTAATGATTTCAGTGTGTTTTCTCTGTAGATAGTGGGTGGCAATCCCATTGCATGGAGAGCCTCTGAGTATAGGTTATTTCATCACCATTTGTTGGAATAACATTGATTCGAGACGTTGGATCCTCTCGAGTCGGCGTCTGGTTGGTGGCTCGTCAAGTGTCAAGAGGGTTCTTTAGAGAATAAAGAAGAGGAGACGCAGCGTTTTTATTCCTCTCCCCCGTGCTCCCTGCTAATGTCTCATCCATTGCTGTCATTCACAAACTTCCTCTGTGGTGCAATTTAATTCAGCGCCGTTACCATAATAACTCTTGTCGCGCACAACTCCCTGTCAGTAATTGATATCTGGGCGCCGCTTCTGGGTGGAGCCATTTGCATTAAATCATGTTAACTGATATGATAATGAATGGGAAAGGCCTGATGCAAGCAGAATGACTAACTGCGGATGGATGGCTATTTGAATTATACACAATAAGTAATATATTATTTCAGGTCTCAAGGGTCCAGTGCTCTCTCTGAATTTGTTGCCTGTCTTTTTACTGGGATTCCAAGCCGGAGCCGCTTGGATATAAATAGTGCTCGGATGGGGAAATGTTCTTCTTCATCCTCGGGCGATCTTAATGATGTACGACGTGGAGGGGAAATATGAGGGAATGGATGGTGAAAGTGAGACCCAATAAACCTCCTTATTCAGACTGGTTAGAGAGGTGATATTTTATTAAAATTAATATCTGACAAAAACGCACACTCGGTCTCCATTTCCTACATGCCGGACTGTTTAGTATGCTGTCCATCTCCGTTCCTTTGACTAGACTGGAGATAATTAGCTTCTCAAGCTTCGCCAAACTTTATTATTCTCCATTAATACAAATGAAGTGTTTTGGCTTTCAGATAAACTGTTAAAGATTCAAATAAAGAGGAGACACTGAGAGTTGAAGGACAACAAAGATGAAGTAGTTACTGTAAAGCCATTGACTTTATTTTACGTCTTTTTAAAAAAAAATTTATTCTGTTACTGGTCAAAGCGTTCCAGTGTTTTAATGAGCTAAACAATTAAAAACAAGCCTTTGTTTCACAGGGATTTTACTTCAAGGGGACGATTCTGTGAACTTGCAGCCTTCAAAGAGCTAATACAGTATTAGAGCACGATGACAGGCTTTGTAGAAAGCAGATTTAAATTCTTTAAATTCCTCCCCCTCCTTCTGATTCAGGGAGGCCGGCAGTCTGTGTGGCGCACCATTTTTAAATTGAAGTTGAAGCGAGCTGCGCTTTTACTGCTGACAGATACCTTGAGTTTGTGTATCATACTTTATTCCTGTGAGAGAATAAGTTAGCTTGGTGCAATCATAATATCGGTCTCAATCGCAGGCTCTCTGCTCTGCTTTATATTGCTCTCTCACTACAATGGCGCTTTTATGCAGGTCACAAAAGTTAGGACAAATGTAAACATGTGCCTTTCTGCAAACTATGTGCTTAAAAACCGCCCTTCTTCAGAGATAATCTCTGTAAGGTTGTGATGCATTGCAAAAGGATTAATGCCCCTTGAACTTCTACGCATTTATTGAGTCACAGCTAAAAACTTGCAATGGTTTTCTGTAAGTGACCAACCAAGAACTGCATAAAGGTGAAGTGTAAGTAATATGGATCGTGATTTTTGTATTTAGCCCCTTTATTTGAGTATTTTTTGTTAAACTTTTACTGCAGTTATATCTACAAGCCTGTAGGGGCATGTCTCCACCAGCCTGGCACATCTGCAGGAATCAAATTGCCCTCGATTTTAGTTCTATTCGTCTTCCTGTCAACTATCCCCACAACAGAATACATTCTCCTAAGAAGGTCAGTCTATCTGCAGCCAATTGATTCTTCAACATGAGTTGCTAATCTCTGCATCTCCTCCAAAGCTACAATGAATCTCCTGGCTCCTTTTCTGGATAGTTTAGGCTGTCTCACGTTTGTTGTGCCGTTTTATAAAATAAATGTGTTGTAAAGTTCCCCACAGTGATACCTGTGGTCTTTCTACTGTGTTCCTTGGTCTTTATTCTCCTTCTGTTCACTCATTTTCTCCAACAAACCTCTAAAGCCGTCAGAGAACAGCTGGATTTGTACAGTATTCAGATGAAATGACACACTATTGGACTGAATTTGTTTTTATTTATATCTTCTACGGTCTTCTGATTTCATTTACTGTGCTGTAAGAGTTTCAAACTAAAGGGGGACTAAATACAAATGTATGCTACACTTTTCCTTATTTTTTAAGTTGAAACCCCCCCCAAAACATATATACATATATTTAAAAAAAACAACATTTATTTCTCTCTTCTATTTCACTTTTTCTTGTATAAAATCCAGATAAAATGTGTCGAAGCAGTAGGAATTACTTTGCTGGCTGCAACATCCACTATATGCAAAACAGCAATATTGCAATAGAGGGAAAAATTAAACATGGCTACTCGGATGATTTGGTGTCCAGTTTCATCACATTAGCATGTTGATAAATTGATGGATTTCTGCAATCTGCAGTGTTCTTCTCTAACTCCCATTTCGCCATCACATCTTGACGATAGCGATGGAGAGAAATCGTACAATTTTACCTAATTGGATGGAAAAAGGAAATGTTCTTCTTTGCTATGATAATTTGGCCCATTATGACATCCTCCGACAGGACACTCTTTAAATTTAAACGTTCCTTTTCATCTCTTTCCTTTCCTCCAAAGGCAGAACCGAAGAAATTAGTCGAGGAAAGGCTGCCTCGCACGGGGATTCTGCACTGTCACCAGAGAGCAAGGGGCTGGTGGTATGTCTGAGAAGATGATATGCGTGAGAAAGAACAGAACCCCTAATGCTGGAGTTAGTGCAGACAGAATATTTTTCTTCTCTGTCTGTAAATGTCAGGCTAGATGGCAAGAGGAGGAATAAGGAGGATCCAGCCGCCTCGGGAAGGAGGGATATTCATTTTAAGGAGTACCTTATGGGGGCTTTATGGCGTCTGTAAGATTACTGCGTTTGATGCCTTTTCTCATCATTACAGCCTTTACTGCCTCTATCAAATTCTGCACAGCACCCCCTACCTCTGCAAATACTGGCTGCAATTATACAATGCGAATGTCACGACTATGTTTTGTGACCGTGATGTGAAAATGTGGCAGCTCGTTCTCGAGAGCGCTTTAGCTTGGAGCCTCAGAATTGCTTTGGAGAGAGAGAGAGAAAAAAAAGACCTCATAACATTGCGAGGACATAAAAATATCAGAGATTTTAGCGAGGTAGCTCTATTGCGACTTTGTGGTCCCGGCTGTCTTGATGTTGCTCATAATGGTTGTAGAGACCATGTCCCTCGGAGGAAAACTCCCAAGTTGTCACAGCTAATTACTGCTGCCGTGTTTACCACTAGGAGCTGTCTGACAGAATTTGCCCAGATATTAATATCAGATAATTGGAATAAAGACAGTGGTACTTGCCTGTAAATAGTTGCCACACACACACACACACACACACACACACACACACACACACACACACACACACACACACACACACACACACACACACATGCTGGACAAAAAACTTGGCACCAAACCTCTGTGGTGTGCCGTCTTGCTTGCATACGGCGTGTTGGCACAGCACACGCTTTACAGACACCGTCAGTGATTTATGAAATGAAACAAAAGTCAGACTCAGGCTCTTCCCGCTCACGTCACTTGAGTGACTTCCGATGCGACGCCGTGAGCTGAGATCTAGAAGCTCTGCATCAGTTTTATTGTGACAGTACAATTATGAAGCTCCAGCTCCCACTGCTGTGTGGGCCGCCTCCTCGTCACCTTGCTGAGGGCCACGCTCTCTGAAGGGAGCAATACAAGAGGCTATAATCATAACTTCAGTGGAAACTCATATTCTTTTATATGCTTTGCTTGTAATGTTTTTTCAGCTGAGAGAAAACAGGGAATTTTGAGATCTAACTTGTGAGAAATAAAAGGTTTTAAGGTCGTCCTGCTGCTCCCGTCTGATGGGTTCTCTTTGAGACAGCAGCGCAGTCTGTGACGCGCAGCTGGATGCCTCTTATGTGGCTGCACAAAAACATCTGTGGGACTTGCACATCGCTTAACCTAATTAATTTGGTGCCTTTGTTGAAGCAGAAGAGCTGTCCCAGCTCAGGATCACTCGCACCTCAAATGCAAACTCACACATATTAAGGGATTGCCGGTTTAAATTGGCCTAATCATTATCAGCAGACTAAACGTTTCAGCTTGTGTGGTCCAGCATTTTGATCCTGACAAAGCTGTTAGTCGAGATCCCATGACCACTGCATCATTATACACTTTTACATGTAAACGGCTGCATTTTTACTGGGCCTGTAATGATGCATTCAGGTCATGACTGATATTTTATAAACGTTTTTTTATAACCAAAAGTAAAGTTTCCACAAATCATTAACTGCATTATAGGAAATCTGTAATTAGCGTAGAATACTTTTTTTTAATAGTTCTAAAACCAACTTGATGTGGGAAAGTTAACTTGTCAGGTTGTTTAAATACATTCTTAATACCACTTGTTTATTTGTTTTTTTCTCAAATTATTGCTCATTATCATTATCATTAAAAATAGAACTGAAGTTTTATAAATCTCATCACACTTAGAAATTATAAAAAAAATCTGTGTTCAGTGCAGAATTTTCTTCTTCAGGTTTGACCAATCTAGGTTTGTAATTTGAACATGCAAGGAATAAACACATCCCACTTTTATGAAAAATCTATGGTCGTCCTAGACGACCCTAGATGCAAAGCTCCGTTTTGCCCTGAAGTTGAATTCAATTAATATTAATTTCTGACATTCATGTTCACAACAGGAAAGTGACGTCAGTCACGTAGTGAGCTAATGTGTTCTGCTTAAATCACATTGACTTCACATAGTTTATGTGAGATAGCCTTTGGGACATTAAGTGCATTAAAAGTTGTAGTTTTTGATCTCATAATGCATCTAAAAACTTAATAAAGGTATTCATTCTCCCAGATGTAATCAAATGGGGCTTGATGCACAGTTTAATGTAGTTGCATATAATACATCACATGATGTGATAGATTTTAATCACACTATACTTACATTTTCATTTTTCATTGTTTTCGTTTCTTGTTCTAAATTATGTGATGGTGTGAACACATTGACATTTTCCCTCTTTTAAAATCATCTCTTTCTTCTAAAACAAAGCATGCAGATCCTTTTAAATGATGTTGCAGTTATATAAGGTGATCTACACAGTGGTGGAAGATTTTAATACTAATGCAAAACCCATTTTAATTTAATTGTGAATTAACTTATTTTGCAGAATATTAATTATCGCCTCTTGTTCTCTGCTGCGTGTTATTGTCGTCAGTCTAACAAAATGAAGTCAGCTGGAGTAGTTGACTCGGTGTCTATGTTTCTCCGCCAAGTGGATTTTCATATGCAGCAGCCAGCTTGAGCCTTTTTAACATGAGAAGCTTAGCAGTGTCTCCTCTGACTTTGCGGTCTGCATTTTACACAACAGGATAAATCCTCGCTGTCAATCTCTGATATGATTTACTGAAAAATGCAAAAGTTGCAAATCCTGCGACCCTTAGTCTGTCACACTTATGGAAACATTTTGACTAGTAGGATAAGATAGACTTAAGATTATATCTGGATTTTGAAACTACAGAAAAGAGACCTACATTTTTTGTAGAACCTCTGTTATTATTTTTGTTAATTAGATTTGGGAATTTTGTAACCTTAACAAAACCTCTGCATTCTCCAAGTTTTACCAATGAAAGAAACTTAAGATATTTACCTTCTTTGTTTAATAAAAATATTCTTTGGCTATGCCTCGAGCGTTGCGACAGACTGGCGACCTGTCCAGGGCGTACCCTGCCTCTCGCCCGGAACGTCAGCTGGAGATAGGCACCAGTAACTCCCGACCCCACTAAGGGACAAGGGTGCAAGAAAATGGATGGATGGATGGATATGCCTCAAGCGTAAAAATCCAGTGACGTTTTGTGTGTATTTACGCATTGTGAGTACATCTTCACCTAAACCATACTGTTGAAACTCTGGGTGTATCTTTAGGAACATCCTGCTGGTAGCTAAACCTCAAATCCATTCTGAATGTTTTGCAGCATCTAATAGGTTTTCTTTCAGGATTGCACTCTGACTGCTAAAAGGAGCAATTTCCTCAACATGATGCCGCCACCACCCTGTTTCATGGTGGAATTGGTGCATTCAGGATGTTGTTTTTTCTTCATAACACCTTCTTCAAAACGTTTCCACCCTACATGACTGATGAAATATGGATTTCTTTAGACCCTATTTGAACAATCAGTTAACACAATATTTCCAGATTTTAGGGTGCATAAAAATCTGATTAACATTCTTGTGGAGATTCTCCAACCTGAGTTGTGAATTTGTACAGCTTCCAAAGCGACTGTCCTGGTCAAAGCGCTCAACAATGTTAGTAATCAAAAATTATCCACATGCCTACAATAAATAAAATTTTTTATGTTGTTGAGATCTCAGTCTTCAACCGGCACATTAGAGCCTCTCTCTCTCGATGATGTGCAACGTCTTCTTTCTCACTCATCTGCTCCTTTTAAATTTTTGTCTCTCTCCCCAAAATGTGCTTTCTGTGTGTAGCACCGAGACTTATTTTACACCTAGCTGTAGTTATGAAATGGAGAATAAGATGACATTGCAGTTCTGATTCTCAGCTCTGGTTGGTCCATTATAAATGCCCTCTCACACGTCTGCTGCAAGGACCAGACTAAAATATTAGGCTCCAGATCTCAGGAGAGGTGAGCTGCCTGTCATAGGCCAAGAACGGCTGAACATCCTAAACGTGTGCTCACTGCTGTAGGCTTGTATACCCTGGGGTGTGGGAGAGGCTTTTTTTATTTTTTTTTTTTACTTTAATGTCAGCCAGTATGTCAACCTTAAGACATTACCTACCAGTATATAGAACCCTGTTGTTTTTATCTCCACAGCTCAAGTTAAAGTGAGCAAAGACTTTTTGTCATTTCTTTCCCTGCCTTCTTCCACAGTAAAACAGAAAAAGGAAACTTGTGCAGAATATATCCATCCAATTAGAGACTTATCTAATGTTGCCCAATTTTTGCAGTTTACTCGCCTATCTATTTTTAATTGAATCAGGAGATGAGAGCAGAAAAAAGAAAAAAAAGATACTCCCCCAACATTTCTTGGAGCCTGATTACAGAACCCACAGACTGTTAAAAATTCCAGCGGCTGGGTTGGAGCCACGCTATCTCCCGCTAAGATTAAAGGGCCCGATAACCAAGATTTATTAGCCAAACATCCCAACAATTAATTAGGAGGCGAGGCTAGACTAATCCTGTTTTCATGGGCTTTAGAGGGTCGAACAGCCTTACACCAGCAGCAGGAGCAGAAGAACACTTCAAAGATGAAGCAACAACGGAAAAGCTTAAATTAGTTTCCACGTACAAATGCTGCTGTTGGTTGTGTGTTTGTTTAGTGCATGTGTGTGTTTATGCCTGGAGCCTGCATTGAAAATGGAGATTTGTGTATTTTAACAGACAAGAGGACTGCAGCATCTTGTTTACGGAGGCAGAGGGGCAGATATAAATCCTCACTCTGACGTTGTAAAGGTTTTACTCGAGCCAAAGTTCAAAGGCTGCTTTATGCTCGGCATTCTCTGTGTGTCTGCGCCTCCTCATCTCACCAGGAATCCTGGGAGACTCATCAGGACACAGTAAAGCATGGAAATTTGCAATCTGCTCTTCCTATTGTGGACATTTGGTCGCACAATATCTCCCAGTCTTTAAAAACAGGAAAATCAGCAAGAATACGTCTGTTTTAGCCATTGAGTAAACCATCTGCTTAGTGAGTGGTGCTTTTTCTATAACATTTAGCTGTAGGATCAGCATAGACCTTGTCGTTTGTGCACACAAACTCAGTGAGGAACTTTTGGTCAAACCATAATAAATGAGATTTGAACTTGGCGATATTAGACAGGACTTTTATGAAATGCAGTCATAGCAAATTATCCTCTGAGCAGAAGTAAAACGATAACGGAGATTGTGCTAAACCCTGGAGGAAGTCTGTATCTCCTGTCATAACAGCTCACAAAAGTTGCTGAGCAAATCATCGACATGCATGTTAATACAGTATCTGCCTCGTCCAATAACCAGCTTTAGATCTCTGAAACTTGTCAAGATGACACAGAAAAGTCATATTCCCAGTTTTATGTCTTTCTTCTTTGACTAACTCCTTATACATGAATAATCCTTGGGTTCTTATTAAAAACTGGCTCGCTGGGGGACTGGAATGAATTAATTACACACTGAGAAGAAACACTTAATCTGGGCCATCTTATTTGACAGCTTAATAATTTAATTTCATCACCCATATGTATTTATAGTAGATTCATGCAGGCGAAGAAGGACATTTTTGAAACTATTGTCATATATGACAATAGTGGAATGCAGTATCTCGTTTTTATAATGATACTTTACTCGACTGCAGTCAAAATGAATGAAAAAAGCTTAATAGGCACTTTGGGTAATGGGCTGGAGAAGCTTTTTGAATTTATCTTGTATGTAACTTTTCTCTAAGAGGTCTTTAGTTCATTGTTCAGCATCCAGAAAAATACTAGAGGTTATGTTGTGAATATAAATATATTTGTGTTGGTGGTCATAGAGTCCACTTTGTCAACTTTCAGCTGAAATGCTTGGATGACATTAGAGGAAATCTAACCATTTTTCAATCCCTGTTGTTTGTGTTTTTATTAAAATTGATGAATAACCTCCTGCTGGAGTTTGTATTTTTACATTTCCTATCTTGTTGCATTGCAGACATGACACATCAACATGTCCGCCATACTGTATGACAGGTTTGCCTCAAAAACCAATCTAAATATTATTAATGACTGACTTTTTAGTAGAGTGACATGTTAGTGGATTATTTTTCTATTCAAAAGCATATGCTAATGCTCATCTTTATCACAGCAAGATGAGATAAAAGGTGCCATCTTCGTTCGTACTGTAGTAAAACTGTGTAGCCTCTTTGATGAAAAAACTGAGCCTGGAAGCTTCATATCAAAAAAAATCTTGATCTGACCCAGAGGCATTTACTCAGAAGAGAGTAAGCCATGTTTTTTTTCTGCTGTGCATCTTTTATGACTCAAATCTACCCACATCACTGGGAATTATTTTAAGTTTAAACTTGAATATGAATGTAAGGACATTATTGTAAACGATCTCCATCAGATTCACCTGTGGTAGTAAGTGCTTCATTGATTAACAAAGTCACCCCTAATCCCTGGCCTCCTTGGCTGGATGTGATATAAAACCAGTCAGTAGACTCTTCGGTCTCAGTCCATCTGGCTTTATTGTTGATTGCAGACAGACTGGCTGATGAGTGCAGCCGGGTGTTCGGGCAGAAATGGGGTCCTAAGCTTGCGGGAGCTCCCCTAGGCTGAGGGTTGGCAGGGCTTTTCAGAGCCGCACTGACTGAAACCCCCTGAAAGCAAACTCCACAATCTCCATGGCTGCCTAATGGCCATGCGGACGCGCTTCAGAGTTTGGCACTTGACAGATTCTGATCCTTTTAAACCAAGAGGTGTGGAGAAAAAAAAAGCAGCTCTGGCAGGCAATGAGGTGTAGAAGAATCTGACTTGTCCTTTGAGATTAAACAGCTATGATTTTTTTTGCTTTTTGTCTTTTATTGATTGTTTTAAACTGATCTTTAAAGCTACAGGAACTTTCCAGAAATTCTGGTACCTCTCTGTAAATTTAGCACTTTGCGAGCGCTGCCTGTCTAAAATCCCCTCGCGGTTTGCTGACAGCAGAAAATAGAGCCACTGAACACTGACACTTCAACAGGAACGCAATACATTAATGTTGAAAAGGCAATTATTTTCTCATTTCTCTGTGGGCTCTTTACAAGGACACATTGTGTCATCAAAATATATATAAATATATTAACTGAATAACACTGTGTTTCACCATGTATTAAATGTATATTCATTGTAAGTCTGAGAGACTATTAACATGCTGGAGGACAAATATTACAGAGCCGGAGCACATTAAGCTCGTCAGCTACTCGCCTCAAGGTGCAGTGAGAAAAAGGCAGAGTGAAACAAAAAAAGCAGAATTTTGGAGATAAATGTAAAAAAAAAAAAAAAAAAAAGAAAGAAAGAAAAACATAAATGAAATATGACAAAAAAACAAGATTTGAAACCAGGAGAAAGTCACCTGGAATACAGTAGGAA